>JACGCM010001679.1:0-14504 GCA_014058105.1 Kingdonia uniflora
TCACACGTGGCAAACGAAACAGGAAGGAAGGAAGAGAGAGAAAAAAAAAAAAAAAAAGGCGAGGAAGGATGCACAAACAACCGTGAAATAAGGAGGGGCAGGGCAAAGGTGGTATGGGGAAGCTATGGACGTGAGAGATAGAATGGGTACACAACCGAGATTGATATATACCACACTGGATTACATCGCATTGGGAATCAAACAACGTAGTGGGAAAGGAAATCTTCGTACTTCCTTCTAAGATTAGATTGTCATGAAACTAACAATATAGATAAATGGGCTTTTACTCGAGGAATGTTCCAAGAATCTCATGCGCTTGGTTTCAGAAATGTGAGCACTGTCCTAGTCCTGAAGTGCATATAATCAATTTTCCGAGGGTACTTATGGAACGAAGAATAAGACTCAACTCTCAATAAGATGATTGAGAGATATGTCAAGGCTGTGGATGATTTTTCCACTCAATGTCTGTTGGTATAAATGATTACGTAGTTGTCCCGCCGAAGGTCAAAGGACTTTTCTGGCTGGAGCTGAAGACATCTTTATCTTACTCTTCATAATATGGTTGCACAACTTGCTGAATTGGAGGACCCAAGGTTTGATCTTTTCATTTTAAAGTATATATAACTGGACAGGCGCATCCTATGGGCCATTTTAGAGTACATTGCAAGAGCTGTGAAGGAAGGATAGCTCTTCGCACTCCTTTTTGTTTCTTTGCTTTTTGTTTCTATTTATGTTTATTGATTAAACACTAGTCTTACGATTTGCATTGAGGGGCCTACGAACAACCCAACTGTTTGTTTGACCTGTTCTAGACTCATTAACCCTCCAGGTGGGGGTATTTTCACTAAAATGTTTATCAAGATCTACCATTGCCTATTTACTCATTCCAAACTTTTGCCCGTGTAATGACGACCCTCAATGATATACCTCACATGTGAAATATTTCTCTTCTAAGTTGTTCTCCCACAACTGTCTCAATTTGCTCATCCAAAGTTTCAAATTAGTGTAAGCTTTGTTTTGACTACAAACATTAATTTATAGTTTCTTAGATGGACTTGCAAAAGTCTTGCTCTAAGAGCGCCCTTATTCTCCACTGAACCCACTTAATTCTTCTTGTGATATGGGCAGTACCTATTTAATTAATATGGGGCAAAGATCCACCTATTACCCTTTCTAGGGTCCTCCCTTTTATCCTATCTAAACTTCCTCAAGGCCAGGTCACAGGGACCGTCGAATGCCACTGGGCCTCTGCGCCCAGAGTCAGTCCCCCGTGTGCGCATATATCTGTGATTACAATCCTACTCTAGGTTGATATAATGGCTGGTTTGGTTACAATGGAAGCTCTTATCCTCCTTGTAGCCACTTCGATCTTAGCATATAGTCATGCCAACACCTATACCAAAATGCGCCTTTTTATGTGAGTACTACAAAAAAGAACTTGATTTGTCATGTTTTACGTGGTAGGGCTAATGTGTTTGCAATAACTCATACTAATTGACACGGCCCTAGCCGGGACCGACTCTACAGTTCCCGGAGTGCAGCGGAATAGGGGACCGTGCGGCGTACACGGACGCGATGTCGGCGTGTACCAGCCATCTTCACAGGCGCGGCGCGCCAGTGGCATACAACCCACGGATGCTAGAGCGACATCCGGATTATCCTGGATACTCGTGAGGGGTCATTGAATATGTATTCAGTAAAGGCAACAACGCTGAAGGTTCCCTCAATAATCCTTACAGCGTAATCTCTCACGACGCGCGCGAGATACGGAAGCACACCTGTCCTGTAGCGGATCAGGGTAGCTCAATATGCCGGTTTCCACCTTAGGGACTCATATCTCAAGGGGCGACGAGCCTGGACTAATTATACTGTCCATCTGAAAGGGGCGGTGCATCTCGGATAGCCCGCGGGGCATAGCGGCGCCATATGAAGCCCTCTAATGAAAACCGGCCCGCATTGCGAGGCAATGTCCCCTAGCCTACCCTAGGCCTAGGAGAACTCATAACTATCCCTTGTAGATAGTCCATGAGCCGGGTCCTTGATGACCAAGCATTAAAGCTCTTTTAGTCATGGGGAGGATCGGACCAAGGTTCCTCCTTAATATAGCTACTAAGTAAATAGTCAACTTCCAAAAGGAAACGTTAAAACATGAGACGAAGCGTACTGGACCTTTTCGCCCCCTTAACTGAATCCGATTGCGACGAAACTTGGCGTGCTGCTATATTAGGATATAGAGAACAAATACATTCGGACAGAACTCAAAACGCTCGGGTAATTTGGCCGGCGTTCGGTAGGTCGTCACACCCTCCCGCACTTAAAATAATCTCGACGTCCTCGTCGAGGACCATCGCCAACACGGCTCTGCAAGGATTCAATCTTCTGCATCTACAAGAAACCAACAACTCTCCCGCACTTAGTTCAGAGTACTATTCTTCTTCTGTACTAGCGGATACTGAGCCCAACTGCTAGTCTCGATGCTGACAACTGTGTCTTCAGAACTGAACCTTAACTTCGCCCATTCCAACTGAAGTGCGTAGTGACCGAACCTTCATACGACTGGAGTCTGCCTTCTCCTCTGGGTATTGTCTCTTGGTCTCAAACCTTCTGAAAAATGTATGGGCGGTGCACTCTAGCATCGCGCCCTCTGAAATGCGCTGCATCCTGCTGCAAAGCGCCTTCTCCCCTGACACTGTGGAATGTCGCTCTTCTCGACAAACCAAGGGCGTCTCCTCCGGACAGCCCGACGAGGATATCTCCAATCCCGTCCAAAAGTGCGCTCACTTCCGAGTCGCACAATGCCTTCGCTGCTCGAGAGTTCAATCTTCTGTGAATCTCGGCTTCAAACTTCACTCTTCATCTGCGAGTGGTAAGGAGCAAGTCTTCTAAAACAAAGGGGTAACTCACCCCAACTGCACGGAACATCTGCCGCACACTGAACTGCCTGACTGCCCTTCAATCAACTCCGCGAAGGTCTTCCAACCATGTCCGCCCTTCTTACGGACCATCGGGGGTACAACATCAAGATGCGGCACTCTAGCCTTACCAGTATAGAACTGAACTGGTACTCATTGTTCACTTGGGCGAGGGAGGGTAGCTCCTAGAAGGTAGCATACTCTCAACGAGGCGCGGGTACTCTGTTCCCTACCGCCAACAAAACCATCGAGGCAGCCTATCTAGGCGCGGGTACTCTATTCCCTACCGCCAGCTAACCATCGAGGTCCGCCATAAAGGCGTCCTGTGTGAACTTCTAAAACCCATGAGACATCTATCAGTGCAGCCGCGTTTCTGCTCTACCACTTCGTAGTAGGCCATCATCTAACCCATGTAACGCTAGATGGCATCTGCACCTAACTTGGCTGCAGGAAGGGTGATCGCCACTCCGGCGTCCCCAAAGGTCTCTCCACTCCGGAGGACTCTAATCTGCCTCACTCTCCAAGGAGGACTTCCCAATGCCTCTTCTCTGACGAGGACTTCTCAATGCCTCTTCTCTGACGAGGACTTAACACTGGCATCTGTACTTGCCAAACTCTGGTGGTGGTGACCCTTGCTGGAACTGCGTACATCTGCGTCACAACTTACAGCTCTTCCCACACTCGATAAGCTCGACGTCCGCGTCGAGAACAAAGCTGTGACATATAACTGACGGACTACTGAAGCGTTTCTCCATCTCTACATCCCTACTCCAACCTGAGTACTTGGGGAACTTGGGAACAAGATACTGTCACTGTACCTATCGCCCTGAGCTCGTTGGCTTGCCATGTCCAACTGCTATCAAACTCGCGGAGACCAACCTTCATACTGTCGCAATCATCTTTGAACTGAAGCGTAGCCATTCTCTGTCTCTTGAACTAGCTTCAACAAACGCAGCCAACTCAAACCGGTCACTGAGATGTGGTCTTCTAAAGACACTCCATCGATATAAACAAAGAACGAGGCGCGGGAACTCTATCCCTACCGCCAACCACCAAGTGATAAGGAATTGGGAAACTAACATCCAATTCCGCTCAGGATCTTTCATCCTAGAGCAATCTTCCATCTGAGATCATGTCTGAGGTAACCCGCACAACTGACTGAAGCTCAACTCTGTTCTGCGACAACCACGTAACTTACTAACCTTCGGAAACGTGAGTCTTCCATCTGAGAGCTCAAAATGACCCAGAACCATCATGTGGAACAACATGGATCAACTCGGCTAGAGCACTCGAACGCCGACAAACCTGAAACTCACCTCGGAGCCAGAAAACAAACATCACTCGGCAACTTGCCTTCTTGGAGTGATCAAAGCAGGGTCCCAAGTAGCTGGGGACCAACTGCGGATAAGCGACAACCCATCTGGGAGGTCGCAGTTCATGTCGCGTCATAACGAATCACTCTGCCTTCAACGTCTACCTGACGATATCACTGTGTGCAAACTCGGGACCCAAACCATGTCTTCATCTCTTACTTCATGCCGCTTCATCTTCGGCGCATGACATTCACCTCTGGAATGTCTCAATGTCCAACTCAGGACAATCACAACGAGTATCTCTCAGGATTCTTCAATCTTTAGTAGACACTAAGGAATTCCAACAAAACCAAGCATCGCGGCTTCCACACGAAAGTACTCGGTAACTGACACTGACCATATCGATCTCTGCTGAGGGGCATCGTCCTTGATCACACCTGTTACTAAACTTCGCAGCGCGGATACGGACCAAATGCAATAACAACCTGCTAGATCGCTCTATTACTATTCTTCATAGAGCATCTGCGACACTGATCAGCCTTCTAGAGACAACCAACGATATAGATCATCGCGTCCAACTCAAATCTCAATCCTCCTCTTAGCGTCACTGTCCAAAGCACATTTAACTTGAGCAATCTCGCGCTCGGATATGGAGCCTTTCTCTTGCGTCCAATATCGACTGACATGTAGGCAACACACTCTACAAGCGTTCACAACGGTGCTTGGAACATCTCTAGGGAGCAACTACGGCTCTGGAGAGAACAACAGCCAAATGGGTAACCCATACTACCAACTCGGGAATCATTACTCCGTTTACTCCGACGGACGTAGGCACAACCCATCTACGCTCTGACAAGCAAACTCCCAGCAAGCCTTGCTCGGTTAAGCCTAGACCCAACTCTGTCTAGCTCTGGCAGACGTAGGCACAATCCATCTACGCTCTACCAACTCAAGAGCTAAGCTTCAACAAGCTATTTTCGCTCTGATACCAACTGACACGGCCCTAGCCGGGACCGACTCTACAGTTCCCGGAGTGCAGCGGAATAGGGGACCGTGCGGCGTACACGGACGCGATGTCGGCGTGTACCAGCCATCTTCACAGGCGCGGCGCGCCAGTGGCATACAACCCACGGATGCTAGAGCGACATCCGGATTATCCTGGATACTCGTGAGGGGTCATTGAATATGTATTCAGTAAAGGCAACAACGCTGAAGGTTCCCTCAATAATCCCTACAGCGTAATCTCTCACGACGCGCGCGAGATACGGAAGCACACCTGTCCTGTAGCGGATCAGGGTAGCTCAATATGCCGGTTTCCACCTTAGGGACTCATATCTCAAGGGGCGACGAGCCTGGACTAATTATACTGTCCATCTGAAAGGGGCGGTGCATCTCGGATAGCCCGCGGGGCATAGCGGCGCCATATGAAGCCCTCTAATGAAAACCGGCCCGCATTGCGAGGCAATGTCCCCTAGCCTACCCTAGGCCTAGGAGAACTCATAACTATCCCTTGTAGATAGTCCATGAGCCGGGGTCCTTGATGACCAAGCATTAAAGCTCTTTTAGTCATGGGGAGGATCGGACCAAGGTTCCTCCTTAATATAGCTACTAAGTAAATAGTCAACTTCCAAAAGGAAACGTTAAAACATGAGACGAAGCGTACTGGACCTTTTCGCCCCCTTAACTGAATCCGATTGCGACGAAACTTGGCGTGCTGCTATATTAGGATATAGAGAACAAATACATTCGGACAGAACTCAAAACGCTCGGGTAAATTTGGCCGGCGTTCGGTAGGTCGTCACACTAATGGCCATGTATATTTGCAAATTTATATTATCTTCTGATGATTTCTATATTTTTATATATTGATGATTACAGTGTTCAAGTACAATCCACTGAACGGAACCACATTCCCTCACAGCGTGTTCTTGTTGCACGACTTTAGGAGCTTCACGAAATGTGGCCTCAAGAGAGCAAAGCTAGTGGCAAACGTGAACCAAGGTAGCGGAGAAGGGTTCAAGTTTATGCTGAAAAAGAAGAAGCCACACTATTTTGCTTGTGGTGAAAACTTAGGATTTCACTGCAAAGTTGGATTGATGAAGTTTGCAGTAATGCCTTTACCACGTTGTCGTGGCTGAAAGCCGGTTAAAGATCAAGATTGTAGTAATGTTATTTATTAACTTTTCGCCCATTTTTTTTGTTTGTTTCTTATCCCTACTCGGGAACTTGGAGAATTTATAACTAAATAAATAACAGTAAAAATTCAGTTTTGTGAGGTTTAGTTATAGATGGAGGAATGTTGACTAGTTGTCTATTAAGCTATTTTATTTACATTTATCTGATTTTATTTTTTTCCTATCGTGGGTGATCATTTGAGGTCAGCTATTTCCTGACTAATTCTCCGTGCCTCCTAAATTCCCAGTCCCAGGTGCCACACATGCGATTCAAACATGTGTTCTCCCAAGGCATTTTTGCATGAATGAAGACGAAGTATTGAAAGAGACGTGTCATATTTAACCTCCCATCTTAACGACAGTTACATAGTTGTCAAATGATATCTCCTTTCCTCCAATTTAGGATAGAATAACAATTTAAACATAAACAGATTCCTTATACGAAATCTATTATTCTCACCCAAAGTCTCAAGCTGTTAGGTTCCCCTTACAATGAATCTTTTGTACCGGATGATTCCTATTGTAAAGAAAGACAAAATCTGATATTTAGCCATTTTGTAACCAAGTTTTTGTTTAACAGAAGAGTTAATTTGTTATTGAGTAAATCACCATCCTTTGTCATCCAAAATTCATGTTTTCCACTATCTGTAGATTTTGGATAAAAATATTGGAGATTTTACAACAAAAAAAAGAAAACTCTTTTTGTTGGAATTGACTAGCAGTCGGGCTCGCGCTATCTCGCATGTTTTAAAATGTTGTTTAAAGCACATTGTTTACAGGAGTCTAGTCATGGAGGACACCACTATATGTTGTGCCTTGTAATTTTGGTTAAATCACAATGCTTAAAAGAGTTTGTTCATGGAGGTAGCAGATCTTATGCTGAATTCATAATGCTCCACCAAATAGCATTAGTGCATCACATTATGGTACAGAGCGAATAAGGTAAATGAAGTGTTGGTGTTGTTGCCCTTGATTGTCAATATTTTTATCAAAGATATGCATGCTTGAAAACCTGGTGATTGAGGACTTTTATGTAGGTCATTCAATTAAATAATTCTTATATAGGCATTTCCTTCTACATGGTGGTACAATTAATGTGTTCTCTATGAACCAAAGCAGAGGCTAACGTACGACACTGCATGTCAAAGCTAAAAATGAATCATACTTTTTAGCAATTTAATTGTAATTGTTCATCTATGTTTGATGACTATGAACAACCTTCAATAATGTAGTTGGCTAGTAAGATTTTTTTTCCCTAAAACATGACCTCTCAATGTCAGCAAGGTCTACTATTTATTCATTGATTTTACCTCCTTCATTAATAGAGACTCACAACAGTGGTAGACAATGAAAAATTCATACTCATCCAAAAGAGTGAATAAACAAAAGATTGCCCATTAAGGAAAAACATATTCTCTTTCTAAACAAAAGTAATGAATCTAAACAGATTACAATGATCACTGCAAAGGACTTGTCAAACTATTTTTAATAGACATACATACAAGGTTAACATGACCAAAGAGAAGGATTATGAACACAATTGAATAAAAAAAAATAGTAACTATTCATATACGAAAGAAGTATAAAGTGAAAACGCAACAATTCTTAATAACTACACAACCTTTAAGCAAACGAAAGAATACCTAAACAATTCCATGAGGAAAAAAACTTAAATTGAAGGAATGAATATCAAGTCTATTATACTTGGATAAGACTGAGGACTGTGCTCACAAAACCATGTTCAAAGACCCGTTTGTAACGCAATATACCAACGCATTTATACATTTATACTGTACATTATCCAAATATCGTTGAAGTCCCTTATCATCGTGAGAGCCAATTTTTTGAAATACCCAACACACCTGTACAACACAATAGACCATCAATGGCATCAGTACAGTAACCATTCTATTCCATAAGCGAAGCTGCAAATAGGGAATATCTCAAGCATTTGCCTGATTTTGATTCTTTTTGTTAAGCTTCAATACACTTGCAGCTAACAAGAGAAAATTCAAAGTAATTCCCAGAGTCGTCATGCATATGAGATTCCTTAGAGACATGTACTAAAATTCATTAGAGAATGAATAGATCTTCATGCAAGTATAAAACTATTACCAAAAGAAGTATGCGTCTTAGCAAAACAATGTCCATCTTTGGACATCTACAAGTGGGGACTGAATAAGAAACATAGTTAATATCTACATACATACATACATAAGCAACTCTATATACATAAAGCTTAAGTCATCTCAGCCAATGAAAATATATGTGGTCACTATATGAGAAGATATCATTTCATGCAAATAGAGGCAATAAACCATGAATGAAAGAATGAGCCTAGCAGAAATAACAATGCCAAGATAAAATATGAGAAGCAATCAAAAAATCTTTGTTTAATGATAGTGAAGCTAGGAATGACTATACTTACAAACCTACATGAAACTAAAATGGAATTCAACTGAATAATTTGCTCATGTAAATAAAGACTTGGTCATCATAATTGACAACCTCTAACAACCTTAGGTAGTATCAACACACAGGAAAGCTTTTAAGGGATATAAGCCATTCATTTAGGTGGAAATGACTTAAGAGACAATGCCTCCATGAAGAATGTATGATTCAAATTCTAATATTAGACAAGACTGAAATGATGATACTTGAATCCAAAATAGAGTTGACCAACAAAAAAATATCTACATGTTTATACCAATTTTTGACTTAATAATATTCAGTCAAAACTATCTGCATTACGACTAAAGCAGCTATATATAACAAAAGTAGCTTTGAAATGTAACTTACTTTGGTAGGATCGATAATACCAACAACCATTAAATCTTTGTACTTCCCAGTTGCAGTATTGTAGCCATACTTAAAATTGTCGCTAGAGAGAACCTTAAGTGAGATAAGATACAGCCCAAATCAATATTTGACATCACAGTTAATATAAAAGACATTTTTCATTATAACAAGTGTTATGCTAATATGAGTGGATGTATATTCATATACCTTCTCCATGACATCACTACCATTGTCACCAACATTTTTGGCAATTAACTTTAGTGGATAACTCAAAGCCCTCTTGACAATATCTGCTCCGACCTAAAAAGTATCCACAAAAATTGAATCAGAAAAAAAAAAATAGAAGCCAAAGTAAAAGATGGATCGACACCAAAAATAGTGATAACGTGGAAGACCGTACAACACCATTTGTTCGTCATTATCAAGAGTTAGTTTTATTGCATCAACCTTTATTGCAAGTCTCAATAAGGTGCAACCACCACCAACTACAATCCCTTCCTCGATAGCTGCCTAAATTTTTTGTGCAATTATTGTCAGTCAAATGATGTAGGTTAGGCAGAAATATAAACTTAATCTGAAGTTGTGTAAGCTATATACCGTTGTTGCATTAAGAGCATCTTCTACTCTCAGTTTTTTTTCTTTCAGCTCTGTCTCAGTTTGTGCTTCAACCTACACAAATTCCAACAAGCACAAAAAAAACTTAAAAGTTCATTTCAATGACCAAATGTTGTCAATGCATTTTTGTGATTGTCCTAATAGACTAACCCGGGGAGTATGGAATCAATTTTATGAAGTTTACAATCCAAATCAAAGAGGGCAACAATTAAGGAAATACATTACCAAGACTGGTGTATAAATAGCACTTACTTTACGCAAGATGGAAAAGGATTCCAGTATCTGCACAGGAAAGATGCATCATTCAGAACTTGAAGTGGCTTAAGGAGAATATGTAGCACAACAATATTAGACAATGCCACCGTCATGCCTCCGTAAGTTAAAGGATGACGCATATTGAAAGCATCCCCCATTAATAGGGCCCTTGGAGTGGGATGAGGATCAGCTGGCATGCTTCTATTTTGCATTGTTTTATGCTTCCTTTATCAATTGTCGCAATAAATGAATCATAAAGTTGAGGGGGAGCCTGAAAAACACATTTCATATTAATTTAAGACAATTAAGAATAGGAAAATCTACATCACATAAAATCAACTAGCTAACTAACAATAGTTGGGAGTCATTTTAATCAATAAAAGATGAATCTCAATTTATGCCCTACATACAACTCATAGATACCTGGGAAGCCACCGCAGTTCTTAAATTAGTTAGCCATTTTGCCGTTTGTAATAGACGGTACTCTTTGTCAAGGTACATCAACCAAAAGTTGATGTCACGCCCCAATATCCAATAATCGATAGCTAGACCAATTACTATCATTCAGGATGTGCAGGTCGGGGAATCCAACTAATTTGCCCCCACAAACAACCGAGCCATAGACAAGTTTAGGCTCAGTCAATTACTATAGCAATATCATCAGAGTAAAAGGATAAAGCGGAAGCAAAAGACATATATACATCAACTGAAAACGTAAATACAATGTCTCGAATACAAACGTCACGAGCTGAGATCATACAAGAAATACTAAAACCGACACAGGAACTACAGCCGCAACACCTGAAACTAACAACAGGGACTCTCAGCAAAGACTGCACTACTCGGCCTCTGAAAGGGAGGAAAATACGAGAGTATGCAAAGCCACAACTCACTAATGCCCAATAAGGCTAAATAACAAACTTATATAACTGGTGCAGAGAAAGAGGAGAGATGAATGAGATACAAGATGCTAAAAGGACAGTAATACATAAGTAAAGAAATAGAGAGTAAGTGGAGTAGGAAACATGAGGAAAAGGGATATGCAGAATATGCTGTAATGATGATGGTATGCTAATGATGTGACGTGACGTGATGAACTAGGATAATCCCATAATTATCCTAAATGTTGAGTGATATGACATGCTGAACTAAAGCCCTAAAGTGAATGCTTTATGATATGATGAAACCAAGGACCTAGACCCTATAAATCAAAGTATTTGACTGATCAACCGCTAATGCATAATAACCTTAAAGAGGTACGATTAGTAGCAAGCTCGACCAACCTTGGGATTTATCACTTGATCAGAGTGTCCCGGGCTTTGCAACCCACGGAGCCAACGTCCGAACTTTATTTCACTTATTCCAAGGAATTCCAACCTCACGGAGGATAAGACTGGAACCTAAAGAAACTGTCTCATATCATCCCACACTCCCGGATGGGTGAATAGATAAGATAGTGTCCAGCCAGAACTTCACCAACTTATTTCAACCTGATGCAGGAATCCAAAATCCTATCGAGGGTTAGCCGTGTGGAGCTTTGTTATGTATCCGACCCCGTTAAGTTAAGAGAATACAAAATCAACTGAAGAAAACGGATCCCAATGATCAAAACACAACGGCCGCCAAACTCGGCCAACACACATATGATAACCACATGCCTCAAAGGATGGTAAACAATACTAACACAGATGTAAAACGTGACTAATACCCAGTTACCACATCCAACAATCATCAGTCTCTACAAGACTGGAACATAGCATTAAAGGACTACCCACGAGAATACCCCACAAATGCACAACTTCCTAAAGGACAAAAGGGAAACACACCCTACATGCCTAACCATAGGAAACAACAATGCTGAATCAACAACTACGACAGACGAAATAATAAAGTTTAAAACCGATCATAAACATCTCAATGCCAATGCGCAACTCTAACTTATGCAAGTTAAACTAGTATGGAATTTAGCAGTGAAGGACACTCGCCTGATATACGGGCTCGAATTCCGCAGGATAAACTTAGAACTCCAATAAACCGCAATCCAACAAACGACAGGACAACCCGAGGCAACAATCAAGCCAACACCACAACCCAACACCTGCAACAACGCAACTCTGCAATCACAACCCAAAAACCCACCACAAAACCTAAATTCGAAACCAACGACAAAACCCTAGAAATCAAAATCATAAACCACGGAGAAGAAAAGGAAAATACTAACCGAAGGAATTTGACGAGGAAACAACCCACGAATAACACCAACCACCAAGGAGGAGAGGATTAAGTGTGGGAGAGGGTTAGAGTTGTGAGAGAAAGAGAGAAATGTGAGAGAGAAAGAAAAATGAAAAATGAAAACCAAAAGGGGGAAATCAATCGCCAGACTCGTTCGAACGAAAAGGAGGTCGTTCGAACGAGGAGAATATGAGGACAAAAGTTCCAAGGAGGTACCAAAGTCGTTCGAACGAGCAAATCAAGTCGTTCGAACAAAAGATGCCAACTCGTTCGAACGAAACAGGAAGTCATTTGAACAAACCACTCCCAAAGACAAAAATTCCAGGGGACATGTCAACTCGTTCGAACGACTCCAAATGTCGTTTGAACGACTTTGACAAAACTGGAAAAAAACACTAGGCTCCCCCTAGATCACAAGATCCCCCCCCCCCCTCGGATCACGCCACACACCTCCTGGGTCAACAAGCACAACAACAACATCCACAACAATAACACCAACACTACCAAGCCAACTACGGGCCCCCCGAGAAAATAATCAACAACAAACTCCTCCGCCCAACCACTAAAACCACCGAAACCCAGAAAGGAAGAAAAGAACTCAAAGTCCTGATAACAGAAAAGAGATGTAATACAGAAAGGGAAGATGCATGATACATATGATATGAGTGGATGCATGAAGAAAAAAATATAAAAAAATTCGAGATATTACAATCTACCCTCCTACAAAGAATTTTGCCTCATAATTCCTCACATACCTCAGCCGAGAATAGCTGCGGATAGTGCCCCCTCACATCAGCCTCTAACTCCCAGATGGCCTCACTACGATCGTGGTGACCCCACTAAACTTTTACAAAGGGATAACCTTGCTGCGAAGAATCTTCTCCTCACGATCCAAAATACACAACAGATGCTTATACGAGGCATGGCCCTGAACCTCTATGGGTTCCCAGTCAATCACATGAGTCGGATTTCGATCATACTCTCAACATAGAAACATGAAATATGCTGTGAACTCGGTCCAACTGCGGCGGTAATGCTAAACGGTACGCTAACTCTCCAACTCTGGCCAGAATCTCAAACGGACCAATGAATCTCAGAGCTAACTTCCCTTTTTGCTGAAACGCATTGTGCCCTTCATCAGAGAAATCTTAAACAAAACGTGATCACCCATTCAAACTCTAGCAGTCCCCTACGAATGTCGGCATAACTTTTTTGTCGGCTCTGTACTCTGCGTACCCGATCTCTGATAATAGTAATTGCCTCAGTAGTCTCACGAACCAAGTCTGGCCCTAGTAAACTCTGTTCATCAACCTCTGCCCAACTCAACGGTGATCTGGACGGTCTACCATACAAAGCCTCATAAGGTGCCATCCTGATGCTCGACTAAAAGCTGTTGTTGTATGCAAACTCTGCCCAAGGTAAGTACTACTCCCAGCTACCTTGAAGTCCAAAACACAAGCCTAAGAATATCCTCAAGAATCTGGCTCACTCTCTCCGTCTGACCCTCGTTCTGGGGGTGAAATGTTGTGTTAAAATCTAATCTGGTATCCATAGTTCGCTGGAAACTCTTCCAAAAGTTACTGATAAATCTGGCATCTCGGTCTAACACTATTGACACTGGTACTCCATGTAAACGCACTATCTCTCTCACATATCATCTGCTCAGCTCGTCAACCACCAGAGTCTTGCCATACAAGAATAAAGGGTAATTGCCACCGAATTATCTGTGGCAAAAAGATTTTTGCCATGTTTTTACCGTGGCTAGGGTTCATGGGCGTTGATGGGGTGGCTAAAGCTTGGCACTATTTTTACCGTGGCAAAAAGTTGACGGATGCAAAAATAAGAGTCAGAACTAAGCTAAAGTAATTCTTAGAATAACACAGCATGGATAGCTAATAAGCAAAACATGGATATCCAATAAATTCTTAGATATACAGTAAACATTATCTAGTATGCTCATAACTAAATATAATAGACTTGAACAAAGTTGGGTTATGCTTGCCTATACCCTAGCATCGAAGGAAAATAAAAACTACATATTGTCAAAACGATCAAAGTTAATATACGTTAATTAGTGATGACAATGGCATTCGAACCATAACCTAAAACTTTAATTAAGAAAGCAGGGGAAATCTAAACCTAATACGCTTAGGAAGATAAATAGTCTAAAATAAGCATCGACGCCTAAATGTATGTATCTATAG
>JACGCM010001752.1:600000-762714 GCA_014058105.1 Kingdonia uniflora
AATGGTTCTCACTACTAAAATTTCTCCATATGAGCGTCTATATGGAAGAGCTCCAAATTACTCTATCTTGAAGGTTTTTGGTTGTACTTACTTTGTTTTGTGGCATAAGGCTGATCGTAATAAGCTTTCTCGTCGATCTATTATGTGTGCTTTTCTTGGCTACAGTGGTACTCAAAAGGGGTGCAGATGCTATGATCCAATTGGTCAGAAATTATACGTGTCTCGCCATGTAGTATTTTTGGAACGCACTCCTCTATATTTGATTCCTGATCGTTCACGAGAGATTCACGAGTCTAAATTGCGTTTTTTCAATCTCCTTTTTACGGATGACACTAGCTTTTTCTCTGATATACTGGCCACAATACCTGTTATTGAGTCCATTTCATTGACTCATATTTATGTTAGACCAACTCCTTGACGTAATCCCATGCGTGACTGTCGCCCTCCCAATAAGTTTGGTTTTTCCAACTCTTGTTATTCGACAGAGTAATTTACTTCATTTTTGAGTACTCCACAGCCACTCTGAGCTGACCTCTTACAAAGAGGCTAACAATGATCTTCTTTGGTGTTAGGCCATGGATGAGGAGCTATCTGCTTTACACAAAACGGGGACTTGGGACTTGATACCTCTACCTTTAGGCAAGCATGTTGTTAGTAGCCGCTGGATTTATAAGATAAAGACAAAATCTGATGGATCAATGGAGCAGTACAAGGCTCGCCTTGTAGCTCGTGGTTTTACGCAGGAGTATGAGATTGATTATGAGGAGACTTTTGCTCCCGTAGCAAAGATGACCACTGTTTGTCTCTTGATTGCTATAGCATTTGCCCGCCAATGAGAATTATCTCGACTGGTTATAAAGAAGACCTTTTTGCATGGTGATTTGGATGAGGAAGTGTACATGAGTCCTTCTCTATGAGTCATTCACTCGCCTAGTGAAGTCTGTAAACTTCATAAGGCTCTGTATGGTCTGAAATAAGTACCTCGTGTTTGGTTTGAAATTTTTTCATTAGTTATCCGTCAGTATGGTTTTTGGTCTAGTGGACATGATTCTGCTCTGTTTGTGCTTACTACAATTACAGGTAGTGTATTTCTTTTTTTTATATGTTGATGATATGATTTTGACTGGTAATAATCCTGCTGGCATATCTGTGTTGAAACTTCAGTTACAGCGTATGTTTGTGATAAAGGATCTGAGTCCTCTTCGTTATTTTCTTGGCATTGAGGTTGCCTCGTCTTCTAAAGGCTACTTATTGTCTCAGTCTGAGTATGCTGCAAATGTTATTCAGAGAACGCGACTTACTGATTCCCGGACTAATGACACTTCTTTTGAGCTTCACATTCATCTCACTCCTTCTGATGGCGTACCTTTGGGAGATCCTTCACTGTACCGGGTCATTGTTGGTAGTTTTGTTTACTTGATGATCACTCGACCTGATATCACCTATGTTGTTCATATTGTCAGTCAGTTTGTTTCTGCTCCTATAACTGTGCATTGGGCTGCTGTCATTCGTATTCTTCAGTACAATTGTGGTACCTTGTTTCAGACCTTACTGATTCTGGCATCTTCATCTTTAGTTCTTTGAGCTTATTCTGATGCTGATTGGGCTGGGGATCCAACAGATTGACGATCCATAGCTGGCATTTGTGTATTTTTGGGTGATTCTCTTATTTCTTGGCGGAGTAAGAAGCATGATGTTATTTCTCGATCTTATGCGGGGGCTGAGTACCGTGTTATGGTTATGATGTGGGCGACATAGTATGGCTCCGTTGACTTCTGGTTGATTTAGGAGTTTCTCTCGATGCTCATACCCTTATGTATTGTGACAACAAAAGTACCATTCAAATTGCACACAATTTTGTATTTCATGAGCGAGCAAAACACATCGAGATTGATTGTCACTTTACTCGCAATCATCTGAAGTAGGGCACTTTATTTTTGCCTTACACTTCGCCTCAAATGAACTTGGTCGACTTTTTCACGAAGTCTCATACTGTGCAGCGCTTCTGCTTTCTTGTTAGCAAACTCTCGATGTTACTTGCTGTACCATCATGAGTTTGAGGGGGGATGTTAGAGTAGCTTAAACCTGAGGGCATTTATGTCTTTCCTACTATCTCTTTTTGTTATAGGCTATTAGAACCTTCTCCTAACCCATATAACTTTATCTCCTTCTAATGTAACATAGCAACTTCTTTTCCTCTTCAATGGTAGATCCCTAATACAAGGTTTATTACTATAGTAGCTTTAACTTAAATAGACAAAACCAACTACCTAGTTTGGCTTAAGTAGGAATATTTTACTGTAGTTTGTTGGATTAACCAAGGCTTATAAGAAAAACTTATAGAGGTTTAAGACCTCAATTACCACATCTTCCCATTGTTGCTTTATATTGCTTATTGATTTCTTAAGTTCCTTGTTTGCAAAATCTTTGATGTCGTTGTAGTCCTCAAAGCATCCTTGTCGGTTAGTTGAATTGTAAGGTCCTTTTGAAGCTAGAGTTAGTATACATATGGGGTACACCCAATAGCCGGTATATCAAAGATCATGAAGTTCTTCGCACCTTCTTTACGAAGATCCTAAGCATGTACGTCCATTTAAGCCTTGGTGAAATATTTTCGTGGCAATTGAATCACAAAAAAGAAATACTTACATGTATGACCTTGGAAATTGCTTATACAACCGATGGCACCGTTTTGTTCTTTACTTCTTCTGGACTTACGTTGTGCTAAAAGAGACTCAAGAAAATGTCACTTACACTGATAAATATAATGTAAATGCCGGTTTCAAATGGTTTCACTCGAGGCCGACGAGAAATGACGTCTGATTGACAGAAAAAAAGAAAAGAAAAGAAAACATTGATTTACTTCACAGTCATTAATCTTGGGACGAATATCAGTTAGTAAGGAATAACCTGATTAGTTTTTGATCTTAGGGAAGCATAGACTCTTCGTTTAAATCTATCAAACTGATCGGTCTGCAAGGGAAAGAAAATAGGTACTTCTTCCGTGATATTTATGACGGTTGCTCCCGCTACTGCAAAGTTGATTCCATGTCGGTAACTTGGACCAATGTTCTTGAAATAAGGCTCAATGAAGGGAAGCCCCCACTTCGAAGCTGCATTGGATTTCAAAAGAGTGATATACTCATTCAAGTTGCAAACAAGGTTTAAGAAAGAGCTACATACCGATATAATCCAAGATTAGACGTCCATCAGAGTATCTACGAGTAGGTGTATCAAAGAAAGTTGACTCATAAGGCACATTCTTAGCATTGAAGATGAATGGGAACAAATCAATGTAATTTCCTGTGTCGCTCAATCAATCTCCGAAGACACAAAGATGGCAGGAGGTGTTGTAATTTGAGTTTTTTGAGTTTCTGTTCGAATAAATATTTTATCTGTTCGAACAAACAAAATGTCTATTCGAACAGAACAGTCCGAGTAGTTTTTGTTCGAATAAAAATAAGTTTTGTTCGAATACAAATAGTATGTTCGAACAGACAAATTGTCTGTTCGAATAGACTTCGGATAAACTTAATTTTGAGATTTGTTTGGAACCCTTGACTTTCCTTGAGATATGAGCGATTGTAAAGAGTTTCCCTAGTATATAAAGGGGGACTTAAGTTCTTTGAGAACAATCCTTTTAGACAATCCTTTGGTGAGAACATTTGGGAAGGATTTCTTGAGTGAGAACCTCTAATGGATTTTAAGTGATTGTAATCGGGATTTTGAATAAACTCTCTCTCTCTCTCGCACGGTGGATGTAGGCAATTTACCGAACCACCTTAAACTTGGTGTTGTGTGTATTTCTTTGATTGTGCTTATTTGTGACCAACCTAAATCGACTTGGAATTTTGTCTTTCGAGCTTGCAACTCTACAATTGGTATCAGAGAGAGGTCGATTCCTTGGCGGTGTGTAATTTTGAGGTAACTTAGGGTTTCTCAATTTCATTTTATTTTGGGATTTGGTTAGTTCATGAAAATTGGGGGGAATATGGGAGATGAAGTTAAAGTTAGTTTTTCGGCCCCGAAAAGGAATACAACGGTGATGTTCAGCAATGCAAAGATTGAAGTTGAAAAATTTAATGACACAAATAACTTCGGCATGTAGCAATGCGAAGTTATTGATGCCCTAAGTCAACAAGACTTAGACGAGGTATTGGAGGACAAGCCAGATGACATAGAGGAAAGTGTATGGAGGAAGATGAACAAGAGGGCGTGCGTCCAAATTCATTCTTGTCTTGCTCAAGACATTAAATACCTTGTGATGAATGGAGCTTCTGCAAAAGAAATTTGGCAGATACTAGAGGAGAAGTACTTGGTAAAGAACATCCAAAATCGACTCCACTTGAAGAGAAAACTTTATCGCTTCGCTATGAGGCAAAGGGATTAGTATGTCAAAGTTATTAACGGTTCGAGGAAGATCCTCAGACAAGAAGAAGCCGTTTAGAAACAACTTTCGATCAAAATTGAGAGGTAATGGGGGGAACCGGAACAACTTGAGTAAGGACCAATGCGCGTTTTGCAAGAAAATGGGTCATTGGAAAAATGAATGTCCCGCGCTTAAGAAGAATACAGCTGGAAAAATGGGTTCTTCTGTGAATGTGGCTCAGGATACAGAAATAGGAGGTAATAATTCTGATTTCTCTTTTACTATAACTTCTAGTGCATGTGTTATTGATGCAAAAAAATGGATTTTAGATTCGGGTGCTACTAATCATATTTATCCAGAAAGGGTTTGTTTTTCTAGTTTAAAATTCTAGAAGATGGAGCGGTGTTGATAGGAAATGATAATCATTGCCGCATCATGGGGATGAGTACCATTTGTCTAAAGTTACACAATGGGTTTGTTAAAGAGATTAATGAGGTTCGGTATATTTTGATAATGAGTAAGAACATTATCTCGACGGAGTTACTTGAAGTGAAAGGTTGCAAGGTTATGTCTGAGAATGGGGTAAAAAAGGTTCTTAAGGGAGCCATGGTTATATTGAAGGGTCACAGAAGATGTAACAACTTGTACTATTTGGATGGTACGGCTGTTCTTGGTGAGGTTTCTACTGCGGGAGGGGAGGAGACCATTTCCAAAGATATCACACGGCTATGGCACATGCGTTTGGCGCATGCGGGAGAAAAGTCTTTGAGAGTTTTTGCGAACTAGGGGCTTTTGAAAGGTTCCAAGATGTATAAATTAGATTTTGTTGAACACTGTGTTCTGAGCAAGCAGACAAGAGTTAAGTTCGGCACCGTGATCCACCATACTTGTAGAACTCTTGATTATGTTCACTCTGATGTTTGGGGACCCTCTAAGAATGCATCAATAGAGGGAAATATTACTTTGTGTCTTTTGTAGATGACTTTTCTAGGCGTGTTTGGGTGTACACTATGAGGTAGAAGGATGAAGTCCTAGAAAATTTCATGATATGGAAGAAGTTTATTGAGACTCAGACTGGTAGAAAGATCAAGTCGCTCCGTTCGGATAATGGTGGGGAGTACACTAGTGATCAATTCTTGCAAGTATATCGGGATGAGGGGATAATTCGACACTTCACGGTTAGAGAGACACCGCAACAAAATGGGGTAGCCGAGCGCATGAACCGTACTTTAATGGAGAATGTGCGATGTATGTTGTCCAATTCTGGGTTGGGCAAGACATTTTGGGTTGAGGCTTTGACATATGCATACTATCTCGTTAATAGGTTGCCTTCGGCTGTAATTGAGGGTAAAACACCGATAAAAGCTTGGTCGGGAGAACCTACTATATATTATAATACTCTTCATATATTTAGGTGTCTAGCATACTATCATGTTAGGGATGGTATGTTGGATCCACGAGCAATGAAGGCCATTTTTCTGGGTTAGAAGAAGGATGTGAATACAAGTTATAGGATACGAGAGACCAAAAGATCATTCTGAGCAGAGATATTACTTTTGATGAGGCTTCTATGATGATGTCACATGGCTCTGATCACACAGAGGAGACGACCTTCGGGGTATTGCAGCGGGTGAAGATTGATACGTCTTCATATTAGCCAGAAAGTTCCGTACTAAGAGGGGGGTCATCTACCGGTGTGACAACGGGTGATGAACCACTAGTTCATGTTCCAAATGATGAAGACACGACTGAAAGTAGATCATTTGGTAGTACGGATGAAGAGATTCTGGTGGCGGAGTCAATTGCAAAGAGTAAACAAAAGAGGGATGTAAGTGAACCCAGTTGGCTTACAAAGGATATGGTGCTTCTAAAAGCGAAGACCATGATAGCCTATGCACTTCTGATCGCTGAAGAGGATGTTCCTTCCATATATAAGGGGGCTATTTACAGTTCCGAGGCTAAACATTGGGAGGGAACGATGAATGAAGAGATGTATTCTCTTTTAAGGAATGGAACTTGTAAACTTTCGAAGTTGTCCAAGGGAAAGAAAGCGATCGATTGTAAATGGGTCTACACAAATAAAAAAAGATTTCTTAATGATGATATTTGCTTCAAGGCAAGGCTTGTAGCCAAGAGCTATGCTCAAAGGGAGGGGATAGATTATACTGAGGTTTTTTCTCCGGTAGTGAAACATTCCTCCATTCGTATCCTATTGGCCTTTGTAGAGCAATTCAATTTGGAGTTGTAACAACTCGATGTTAAAACGGCGTTCTTACATGGGAATTTGAAAGAAGAGATCTATATGACTCAGCCGAGTGGGTTTACGGTTACGGGGAATGAAGACTATGTGTGTAAGCTGAAAATGTCATTGTACGATTTGAAGTAGTCTCCAAGGCAATGGGACAAATGGTTTGATCAGTTTATGATTGGGCAGAAGTACATGCAGAGTTATTATGACCATTGTGTCTACTTACGCAAGCTACATGATGGGTCCTTTATTTACTTGCTTTTGTATGTGGATGATATGCTTATTGGGTGTAAGCATAAAAGGGAGATTGATAAGCTGAAAAAGTAAATGGGTGAAGAATTTGAAATCTGGGATCTTGGTGATGTGAAATAGATTTTTAGTATGGAGATTCATAGAGATAGAGAGAATGGAAAGGTGTGTCTCTCTCAGACGTCATATATGAGGAAGGTACTTCAAAGATTTGACATTGATGGTAACACAAAATCTATAAGTACGCCCCCTACTTCTCATTTTAAGCTTAAGGCTTCTATGTCTCCAAACACTGATGAGGAACGTAATTATATGAGTCGAGTTCCTTATGCTAGCGCGGTTGGTAGCTTGATGTATGATATGGTATCTACTCGGACAGGCTGTTGGTATGGTTAGTCGATACATGCATGATCCGAGTAGAGATCATTAGCGAGCTGTGAAATAGATTTTACGGTATATCAAAGGTACTGTGGATATTGGTTTAGAATTTCGCAAACAAGATTCGATTGATCGGTTTTGTGTGGGTTATGTAGATTCTGACTATATGGGTGATTTAAATAAACAGTGGTCTACTACCGGGTATGTCTTTACATTGGGTGGAGGGCCAGTTAGTTGGAGATCTACGCTAGAGTCAACGCTGGCACTATCTACTACCGAGGCGGAGTATATGGCAGTGATTAAGGAGATAAAAGAATCTATTTGGATGAAATGTCTTCTGCGTAATTTAGGCATTAAGATGGATCATCTTGATGTTTTTTGAGATAGTCAGATCGCTATCTTCTTGGTCAAAGATCAAGTTTATCATCAGCGTACAAAACATATTGATGTACGTTATCACTTTGTTAGAGAAGTCCTGGAAGAGGATGAGATTCTGTTGAAGAAGATTCACACCAAAGATAACCCGGCAGATATGTTTACGATAGTTGTTTCGGGAATTAAGTTCAACTATTATTTGGACTTAGTTCAAATTCTTCATGTTGATTGATTGGATTTTTAGGAACTACGGGCGACTTGATCCACGGTACGTAGGCAACCATTGACTTGGTGCAGTCGATTTGGGTTCCTTGGGACATTTGGATATTTTTTGGTTCCTTGGGATGCTTGGTTTGATTTTAATCCTTTTGGGGACACTTGGTTTGGTTGGTTTCCTTGGGCTGATTGTATGTTTAAGTTTTTGGGGACATTTGATGGTGGAGAGGGTTTGTTTGAGTTCTTTTGGATGGTGATGATGTTCGGCTCAAATTTCAGTTTGTTTGGTTTAGGAAATCTTCACTGAGGTAGAGAATTATTGTAATTTGAGTATTTTGAGTTTCTGTTTGAACATACAAAATGTCTATTCGAACAGAACAGTCCGAGCAGATTTTATTTGAATAAAAATAGGTTTTGTTTGAACACAAATAGTATGTTCAAATAGACTTCAAAAAATCTCAATTTTGAGATTTGCTTGGAACCCTTGACTTGCCTCGAGATATGAGCGATTGTAGAGTTCCCCTAGTATATAAAGGGGGACTTAAGTTCTTTGAGAGCAATCCTTTTAGACAATCCTTTGGTGAGAACATTTGGGGAGGATTTCTTGAGTGAAAACCTCTAATGGGCTTTGAGTGATTGTAATCGGGATCTTGAATAAACTCTCTCTCTCTCTCTCTCTCACGGTGGACGTAGGCAATTTACCGAACCACCTTAAACTTAGTGTTGCGTGTATTTTTTTGATTGTGCTTGTTTGTGACTAACCCTAATCGACTTGGAGTTTCGGCTTCCGGGCTTGTGACTTAACAGGAGGACGATCACAATTCAATGCCTTCTTCACTACCTTTGATTTGACGTGTTTGTATCCCAATTGTAGAATTATTACAACTAAAAATATGTGCTTATACTGTATTAGATTGGCCATCCCTTTGGAGGGATAAGTTTGGGTTTGTGTCTTGATAAAGTTCCAGTATCACTCCTAAATGCAGTAGTTGGATGGTTGTCCTTCTATACTCAAATACTCGTTGAATTGAACGTTGGTGGTTGGCTCTAATACCAAATGATGCTAACGGTAGGTTTTGGTGAGCTTACATTTTAGGTTCTTCATATCGGCACAATCATGGGAGGCCGAGGCAGAAGTTACGGTTTGGAGGTGATGAAACATCTAAGAGCACCTCCAACATCATGGTATGCTGCTACGGCTTTCACTTACTCTTGCAAAAAACCCTTCCAACAAGGGTATGGGGTTCAACATACTCATCCCCATACCCCTCCAAAGTATGTGAAACCTGAACTTGGCGAGGAGTATTCGCATACCATCCTCGTCATCAAGAGCTGAATGGTTAAGCGCGCGTGCTTTTTTTTATTTTTATATTTTATCCCACACGCTTCTCTGTTATGCGTCTAGCCTAATATAAACAAATCATTTGTCTTTTTCCTATTTTACTTATAAGTTTCTTCAACAAATCATTTAGCTTTTTTTTGTTAAAGCTGTGAAAAATTGTAACTCCTTATTGGGCGAAAGCAGTATGTGATTCATGTATACCAGAATTGCATACCTTGCTGTTGGAGGTACTCTAAGAGATAGTGAGCTTCTTCCCTGTGTAACGAATTTTGAGCTGATATCGTTTATCCTGATTTATCCGGCATGTGGGTTGGCGGGATTCTCACCTGCCCTTGTATTACTTGGGCTTTGCAAATGATCATAAATTATGAAACCCAATTACCTCAGGAAACCTAGGTTTTAAGGCCAATAAGTGTATATCAAATTTTAAATGGTTATATATTTATGTCGAAAAGAGCTTCGGTTGATGTATACAGAGATAGAAGATGAAAGCGTACTAAATTGAATGGTATGTAATATTATTCGTCCCAAGTTCCATTTCTTAAAACCAAAAGCAATAAAACAAATTACATAGAATGTCCTTTTGGTTCGCTGTGAATTCAAATTCGGACAAGTTGGGATGCTGAAAGGTATGTATGTTACCAGGCCTTATTTTTTGGAAATGTCGTGTAGGTCAAAATAAGTACATATATGAGGCTATACCGTTGGTTCCACTTCTGATTTTCAAGAAAGTATTTGTGTGGCTTAAGGAGTGTTCTTGGAGCTTTAAATGCTTCGTATCAAGATCGACCAACACTGCAAGTGAAAGATATCAACACATTAGCGATTAAAATGGTGATACCGGGATTTGTTATTTGAAAGCCGCTATCTTCAGATAGAACTTATAAGATTGGAGAAGGAGAGAAAAGTAGAAGAATTCTAAAGACTACATTGGAATAGAACAACCTAGGTTACAACCTAGAAACTTTGCTATATGTAGCCTACAATAAAAGAGAAAAGACTATGTTTCCCTTAGACAGACTACTAACACTAATCTATTTCTAACACCCCTCGTTAAACTCAAGATAGTACGTAAGTACCATCAAGAGTTTGCATATTGTAAAACAAAATCACTGTACTGAAGCTTTACTCAACTGCAAAAAATAAGGTTCTGACCCTCAATAACAAAAGCCAAAACCCATAAATATCTCAGATGCTCAACCCTCCAAATCTGATGCACAACTAATGTCATGTAACTAAACAGATGCAACTAACTATCGCCATAACCTAAACAGATGCGAAGTAACCGCCAAACCTTACACAAATGCGAACTAACCACCCGACCCTACACAGCTGCGAACTAACCGCCAGACCCTACACAGATGCGTACTAACTACCAGACCCTACACAAATGTGAAGTAACCGCCAGACCCTACATAGATGCGAACTAACCGCCGACCCTACACAGATGCGAACTAACTGCTAGATCCTGCACAAATATGAACTAACTGTCAGAGATGTAAACTAACCACCAGATTTTACCAAATTGCAAACTAACTTTGATATACTTCAAATCAAAAGAGATACCAGAACCGAAACGCTCACCAAAATACCTAGATCAAATGTGAAAATCTAACCAAAATCAGAGCAATTGAAAGAGTTGCTGCCTTGATTGGATGTAAAACGAGTAATTGAAAGAGTTGTTGCCTCGATCGGATGTAAAACAAAAGTGATCGAACCTTCTGCTCATCATTACCCAATAATACAGAATCGTGCAAAATGCCCAGATCATCCTGAAAGTACAGGCGACGAAGTTCCTTCCAGCAAAAAAGCTTAACCTTCTTTTTGACAAAGACGGTCGACCATTGCTGCTAGATGCAATATCAACTTCCGTGGCATTGTGACTAATCAGGCCCTCATTTTCCACTACGGCAACATCACTAGGATATTTGTCCAAAAGTTTATTAGTAGCAGTATCCAAATTAATAGCTAATGATCCCCTACTAGCTCTCAATCAACCTGCACCCTCACAAGTTACTCCCCTGCACTTCTTCACCTTCACATTAACCAAATTAGGGCACCCAACTACAAGCGCTTCCATCCCATGATCTGAAACCGGGCAACCCTTAATGCAAAACTTCTTCAACGCCATTCATTTTGAAGCAATACAACATATCTCCGCATCACCAATTGTCTCACTAGCACACAGTGCTAATCGCTGAAGATTTTGGCAATTAGCTCCTAAAAACCCTAAACTCAACAAAGTAGAGTTTACATCGATTAAAACTAGTTCTTGAAGATTAGGGCATCGCTTAGCAATTACAATCAACCCCTCATCGCCTATCCGATTAGTTTTCCACCCATCAATATGGAGTTTCCCTAAAAGCTTACACCAATTAGCAATCGAAACTAGAGCTACATTTGTACACTCCGGGGGTTTTAAAAAGATTCAAAATTTCTAGATCTAAACAATTCAAAATCGTAACGAAACCACGATCACTCATCTGAAGCCTCTCTAAATTGATTTCAACCAAACTCGTAACTTTATCAGTAATCACTTCCAAAAGCTTATCCCAATCATCCGAACACCTAAACAACTTAAACGTCTTAAGCTTCTTCGATCCCATAATCAATGGTCGAAAACACTGCCCCATTATAAAGCTCCTTGAGACAAATCATCTTAAGCGATCCCGCCGCCACACCTGGTCCAATCGGCTCCATCGCAACCCCATCAGTAATCCCTCGCAACCGCTTCACCGAGATCTTGTCAATCAACAAATTTTGCCCTATTTCTAAACCCCAACAGCAAGAGAATCAAACCCAATTTCAACCAATCGACACAGATCGATAAATTTTAAACACAAACGAAGACGAAATCGATGAAGAAAACCCATAACACATCAAAAGATTTAAACCCAAACAAGATCTAGACCCCCTAACACAGTCAACAACAAAAAGTTGTTCCCAATTCAACCAAAATCACATCCTAATCAACAAATAAACCCAACCCTACTCGCGAATTTGGCATAAATCAATCAAAATCGAAGCACAAACTCTAACTCTAAAATCGAATTGGGGGGAGAGAGAAAGAAAAGAGAGATTTGTGACGGCTCTGATACCATGATAGTACTTATAAGATTAGAGAATGAGAGAAAAGAACAAGAACTCTAAAAACTATATTGGAATAGAACAACCTATGTTACAACCTAGAAACTTGGCTATACGTAGCCTATAATAAAAGGGAAAAGACTATACTGCCCTTAGACAGACTACTGACACTAATCTACTTCTAACACCTTCGAGTTACCACAAGTTGAGCACATATGGAGCTTGTAAAGGAAATTTGGGGAGATGTGGAGGTGAAGGTGTTGTGAGAGATTATCAAGGAAAGCTATTATTTGCATTTACACAGATTGGTATCAACAATTATGCGGAAGTATTGGCTTTAGTTATCGGTCTTTGACTTTGCAATGGGAGGAATTTACTGCCACTTATCGTGGAAATGGATTATAAAATTGTTGTGGAGTGGATGATTAACAATACCACAATGCGATGAAAGAGTTGCTATGGAAGGAGTGCTAAGATGCACTTCAAGTTAGGAGTTAGGACACACCCTCTGAGAAGGTAATGGTGCAGCAGATCATTTTGCAAATCTTGGCGCTGATAGAGTATCTCAGATTTTTGACGAAGAGAGCTTTGCTAGGACAAAATTTTTGCCACATTTTGTTCATGGATTGAGCTGACTTTGGCCAGTTGGAGAGCACATTAGTCATTGGTTCTTCCGAGAGTAAGGTTTTATGCCCTCTCCCTGTTTTGTATCTCTCTTTCAAATCAGTAAAACAAAACTACATTTATGGATGAAAAAAAATGGCAGAAGACCCTAGTTTGGAACTAGATTACATTGTGAAATTAAGAATCAACCCGCTGTATTCCTCTTGTGGGTGGCAGGCATATCTTTTTCATCACTGCTTCTACAAACTGTTCGCTGAAAGACTCGGTAAAATGCCTGCCATCCCAACTCATGTACTCTCTTGGGTTCTTGCAAGATTTCGCTTCAGAATCTGTCCCACAAGTAACAAGAGGGTTATAGTTGAATGGACCTCCATTCCCACAACATGCCTTCAGCTTCTCACTCTCCTTGAATCCTACATCATTGTGAAGTATAGTTTTAGATATTAACTTCATGAGTCACTAACCAATTGGTTTCGGTTAAATAAGGTACTTACCGTATTTGGTTGGATTAGCCATGGCTTCTAAGGTAAAGTTATAGATGCTAAAGACCTTGATTTCCACATCCTCCAATTGCTGCTTTATATTGCCTATGGATTTCTTGACTTCCTTGTTTGCAAAATACTCAATGTCGTTGTATTCTTCAAAGCATCCCCATTGATCAGTTGAATTATAAGGTCCCTGTGAAGCTAGTGCCAATGTAGATGGCATACACCCAATAGCCGGTATATCGACGATCATGAAATTCTTCGCACCTTCTTTATGAAGATCCTAAGCATGTATATTTATTTTAGCCTTGGGCAAAAAAGAAAGAAATCACAAGATAGAAATACTTACGTATATGGCCTTGGAGATTGCTGATACAATTGAAGGCACTATTTTGATCTTTACTTCTGCTGGACTTAAGTTTTGTTTAAGGAGACCCACACTAATATCATTTACACCAATAAAAATCATGTAAATGCTGTCTTTGAACGCTTTCACTTGAGGCATACGAGAAACGACGTAGTCTAATTGACAGAAAAAATTGATTTACTTTGTGGTAATCAAATTGAGGATAAGTACCCGTGAGTAAAGAGTCATCACCTGATTTATTTTTTGATCTAAGGGTAGCGTAGACTCTTCGCTTGAATCTAACGAACTGATCCGTCTGCATGGGAAGGCAAAATGGTACGTCTGCTTCCGTTATATTTCCAGCTGTTGCTGCTGCTACCGCAAAATTGATTCCATGTCGGTAATTTGGAACAATGTTGTCAAAATAAGGCTTGATGAAGGGAAATCCCCACTTAGAAGCTGCATTGGTTTTAAAAACAAATGCGATAATAAGGCAGTCTTAGGGATAAAATCTTTATGACACTCTTAGGGGCGAAATCTTCATAAAAATGAACTACTTACCCATAAAATCTAAGATTAGACGTCCATCGGAGTATCTACCCGAAGGGGAACCAAAGAAAGTTGACCCATAAGGCAAATTTTCAGCTTCACCATAGAATGGGAACACTTGAATGTAATTTCCCGTATCACTCAATGAGTCCCCGAAAACGAATATAGCTGGGGGACGATGACAAAACAATTACGTCTTCATCACCCTTGATTCGATGCAATCATATCCTAATAATAGTATCATTACAACAAAACATACATGCTTTGAGAGGACCAAATTTGCCATCGCACTAGAACAGCTTACAACTGACGAATATGCTGAATGAGTAGAGTCTTGCCGATACAATCCAAGATATAAACATGTGAGGCCAAGGTAAGAGCATAGGACAATACTCGATATAAACGTGGAACGGTACAAATTGATTGGAGGAACACCAGTTGCAGTCTAAATCTTAAATAAGTTGTTGACAGTAGTTGGATTACTTCTTGTAATGTGTGGTCGTGTTTAAACAGTTATCTTGTTGTCCTTCAATACTCGATATAAACGTGGGAGTAATCGTTCATTTCAGAGATGGTTGGCTTTTGATCTTGCCGTATGAAAAAGCTATAAAATCGTGTTTAGTGTAAGATTCTCTTAGAATTTCGTTACCTCTAATTTCAAGTATTACTCACTATCATACTTCTAAACAAAAAATGAGTTCAATCATACATACCGTGAAATCTGAATCAATAAGCCTAGAATGCTAAATGATTGTACTAAGCGACACTTGGTACATTTCAATTTGACAGATGGGGTCATTGGGGTGGTTGGTGGCTTGGTGCACAGACACAGTATGTGGCTTTGGCTGTCGCGAAAGGATGCCTTTGCTTACACTGTAAGACCAATAAGTGTGTATCAAACTTTAATATGGTCCAAATAAGCTTCCATCAATCAGATTGAAAAGCAAAGTGGAAGAAGAAGGCACTAATGATTGTCTCAAAATTCATTTATAACATCTAAAATGAGAATAAATACTATTTTTTGCCATATTTACAAAATCAGACCCAGAGAACAATAAATTTCAAAATCGATACAGGTAAGAGGAAAAATTAGTTTTGCCCCTAATAAAATTGTAATATAACAGTAGACAACCATTGTTTTTGGGCTCCACAAGTACGAATGTCACATTCGAAATAATAAAAAATTGTAAAACTCATTTAAAACTATTATATCAAGCCACGTGTACGTGTAAGACAGACATTATCACCATCTCATGAATTACTTGTAATTTGTTTTAGTACAGTTTGTCATATATTTTACCAGATTTGTTATTTCTAAGAAGGCAAACTCTTTCACCAATTCTGTTACTATTTCCCATCTTGTTTATGGTTAGGTATCACGTGCGATTCACATGAGTTTGTCTGATTTTTGGCGCCAAAAGCGATCCCGATTCATCAAACAGTATCTTCTTCTTACTCATCACAAACCGTCTGTGTGACTGCTGCCTACCAAGTGTTTGATTAAAGACTGACACTCTACTCCTTGGGCATAGAAGAAATGATGGTACTCACAACTCCTGTAGATGGTACTCTATTGTATTCAACTCATGGAACAAACGATGGAAAATCGTTTGCCCGACTGCTGCCAACCAACCAACCAAACAATATAATTTATTTAGTTAAACTATAACATTTTTCCAGACAACTATGTCATTTGGTAACAGCTAGTTGTCATTTGTGTTCTATAACTTTGCCATTTGTTCAGTCTTCTTTGTCATTTGTTTTATATAACTTTGCCATTTGTTTTGAAAAATATCAACAACTTGAATATTACAGTAGGTTTGTAGGCCGTGGGCTCCACAAGTAAAGCCACAAGTAAGGTCGTGGGTTCCACTAGTACGAATGTCACTTCCAAAATAATAATAATTTTTTTTTGAATAATTTAAAAATATATTATCATGCCACGTATCCAAATTTAATTCTTCGATGTACACACGTCATTACCATTTCGAGACGTGTACGGTATACACTGTCACCATTTCATGCATTTATTGTCATTTGTTGCAGAAAGTTTTATCACGCTTTCAACCATCAGCTATATTGAATCATCATACATGCTATGTCACCATCAGTTGCAATATTTGGCATTTGTTTACTGTTGTTTAGGGTTAGGTAACACGTGCGATTCACACGAGTTCGTCTGGCTTTTGGCGCCAAAAACCATCCCTATTCCTTAAACATTTTCTTCTTATTTGACGACTGTAAAGACCGCAAAAACTACAAAAACTGTCCTGATTCTATAAATCATGTGTGTGATTGACAACCGTAAAAACTGTCTCGGTCACACGAACCATTTTCTCATAATCATCGTGAATCTACACATTGTGTATGTGTGTGTATGATTTTAATGTTATTTCAGTGGAAAATCATCTGTGTTACTACTGCCTATCAGGTGTTTGATTAAAGTCTATTTTTTCTTTCACAATGAAGCCTAATAAATAAGTGAATGACTAATTTAACGAGGATAACCAAACGCAGGAGGGTGAAGCCAAGAAGGGCACCTCTAATGCTAAAAATTATACCTCTCGGTGTACATGTGTGGAACTTCACAAAATATTTGTAACTCTACCTGAAGACGAGAAGGGTACTCTTCGTACCACTTGCTTTGCATCGTTATTGTTGATTGATCCAATAGCACGATGTCGACGTTGGTTATAGAAATATTTGATCGTCATCTCGGTGATATAAAGTTCTAATTTGGGGGGATGATAATTCAGATGAAACCCATTCATGTTTGTCTGATTTTGGGGCTACGTGTTTCTCCTATTGTAAATGAGTTCTTATTTGTTGATCCTGAGCATATAACGAATTTCAGAATGAGGTGATTCCCCAAGAAGAAGAATACATATGGGTTTAAGGAAATTGACGGGGATTTATAATAGGCAAAATTGGAAAGACATCATGGTAAGATTCTAATTTGTTATTTGTTTTATCTACTTTATCATCATTCTTCATTGTATTTGTCACCCCAAAATTTTTTGTATTGTATTTACCATTTTTGGGTTATTATTTTCTAAGGTTCTTATCATTACATTGTGCATTCTTTAGAATTTTTTACCCGTTCTTATTCTTAGCCGTGTGTGATTTTGTTTTGCAGACGATGTTCTTCGATTAAATTTGTTAAAAATTCTACTATCCTTTCTCCTCCCGAACAAGGGGAAAAACGTTGAGTTGAAGTATATTGATCTAGTAGATGATCTAAATTAGTTCAACAGATTCCCCTGGGGTGAGCAAGTCTATAATTTCTTGTGGTGTCAAATAGTGGAGTTTGCCGATTATTGATCGGCCGCTGAGAAAAAATCAGATTAAGCTTTATTACTGTATAGATGTACCTGGGTGTTGATGATATGGACTTTTCACTCTATTCCTGGCCTAAAGTTTCCAAGAATTTATGAATCTATACATTTATTCCCTAAGCTACATTGATGGAGGATAACATCCTTTAAACGTCACCAAATTATGATGTTTAAAAAGTTTTTTGCTAATCCCAAATTACTGGTAATAGCTATGAAGGCGTCTGAGACTGGCATGCAGCAAGAACTTGTACAAAAGGCCATGGTAATCTTTTATTTTTTGTATAAATGATTCATTTTATTGCTTCCTTGTCATTTAATTTAGGTTTTGTATTATTTTATTTGCTTAGGGTTGGCATTTGGTATCCTCTTCTTGTCATTTGTTTGATTTCTTTCTCTGTCATTTCCCTTTTTATTATAAAGTCCCTTTTTGTCATCTATTTTATGCCTATTGTCATTGCTAGACTTTTTCTATCATTTATAAATTGCCCTTTGCCATCGTCATCTGTTTGAATATTTTAGAGAAATCACATCGAAGCACCTGCAATCGGCGGTGTGCCTGCAATCGAACCACCTGCAGTCAGTACACCTGTAATCGGTAGCAGTTCTTCTGCCACTAAGATCGGAGCTGTAGTGGTTAAGGTACGCTCCTAGTTGGAGGACCATGGCAAAATGTTGTAGAAGTTGGAGGACCATGGTAAAATGTTACAGAACTATGGTAAAATATTAGAATGAATTACGATGTCTACAGTTAGAGACAATACTTTACCACTTGGAGATTATACTCTCCTCTTTGGACAATACCAGTTCTCTACTCTTGAGAAAACCATGCATCGCGAGCGAGAAGAAGAATGTAATGAAAAATAAGATGGGAAAAGGAAGAAGGCGGAGCTGAGAACTAGGCAAAGAGAGCTCCAATAAAAAAATCAAAAGATTGAAGAGAAGAAAAAAACTAAGGGAGAAAGGTAGAAGAAGAACAAGACGAATGCCAACAAGAAGAACAAGAAAGTAGAAGAAGCTGATGTGCCTTTGAAGAAAATAGTTAAAAGTACGAAGAAAGAAGCTCTCACTGATGAACAATTTGATAATGTCCCACATATCTTTTTGAAATCCCAAATCCCCAAGAAGGCTAATAGAGCACCAAGGAAGAGACGGGCAGAATTCCCAGAACTTGTGGAAATTTAATCAACTGCAAAATTTGATTAAGCAAGTTACCCGTGGAGAGGGATTGAAGGTGGTAAAAGATTTAATGGTACATGATGAATTTGAAGTTGAGAAGGAAGTAATTTTGGAAGCGATATCGTCTGAATATGGCGGTGATCGTCTAGAGGTATAATTCATTTACGATTTCTTATCATTTATATTGGCATTTACTTCATGACATTTGTCATTTGTTCAGTTTTTTTTTTGCATTTGTTTGATTATCTTTGTCATTCTCTTTTCCAGAACTTTTATTTGTTCTGAAGTCTTTGTTCATTTCATTTGTTGTATGTGAAGTGAAAGAAGGGTGAGATTGATGGTGAGGAGAAAGCTGAAGATGATAAAAAGTAACCTCAAGTTACTGATGAAGAAGAAGTTCAAGAGGTATTTATCTAACATTTTTTTTGAGCTATCTATCATATTTGTTGATACCCTGTCGTTTGTTTATTTAATTTTACCATTCATAGTATGTATATCCTATTTTACAGATTGAGGATTCAGAACAAGAAACTGTAGTGGAAGAAGCCAATAATGAGGCATTTAACAAATATTTGTTTGTATTGAGCTATCCATAATATTAACATCACCTATTGATACCATTCTTAATTTGTTTCTTCTTTACTATTTGGTGTACAAACTATGGTAGCAAAAACTAATATAGTATTTTTTAACCAGGAAGAAGTTGTTGGTGAAGCATATCATGTAACTTATCATTTATTTACAGGTTACTTCTCATTTTCTTCTTTTATTTTACCATATCTTGTATCACTCTTATTATTTGTAGTATGTTTATTTACAGGCTAGTACAGACCAAACAACAGTTGTATCTTTCGAGGAATAGTCTATGGAGGTTACAAAAACTTAAGATGAAGATAGTCAGGTAACTTATTTGTTCTTTGCTGGTAACTTCTCATTTTCTTCTTTTATTTTACCATATCTAGTATCACTCTTATCATTTGTGGTATGTTTATTTACAGACTAGTGCATACCAAACAATTGCTGTATCTGTCGAGGAACAAATTATAGAGGTTGCAAAAACTAAAGTAGTAATTTCCCACCTGGAGGAAGATGTTGATGAAGTTAATTAGGTAACTTATCATTTGTTTGCTGGTAACTTCTTATTTTCTTCTATTTATTTTTCCATATCTTGCATCACTCTTATCATTTGTAGTCTGTTTATTTATAGACTAGTACAGACTAAACAACTGCTACATATTTCGAGGAATAGAGTAAAGAGGAGGTGGTTATAGGCAAGGATGATGATGATGGAACTTCACAAAAAAATAGACCCTGTAAAAGTAATAAAAGAAATAGCTATTGACTAGACCAATGTATAAAATACTTTTAAACCAAACAGCTGGTTTATTACTCATTCTCATCTAATATGCACATTTATATTTCATTTTCTTATTTCGACTTATCCATTCCAGCTTGTTTTAATAGAGTCAGAAGTGGATGTCTCCTTAAAGAAGAGGCATACACTAACTGACGAAGATATTAATGAAAGAGCCTTTATATTGGCTTGTTAAATGAACTTATTGCATGTTCACCTTGACAAGCTTCTTCCTGGAGTATTATTCGAATATTTTATTTAAAGACTCATCTCCCAGGATGAGAAAAACCAGGTGGACAAAGTCTGGTCAGTGAGGAAAGATGAATTATCTCCTGAAGCTATGGTCTATAACTCAAGTACCTATAGGAGGATAGGTGAAGAAACTGTTTACCTTAACACTCTCTATACCTTACATTCAAAAGAATGACTGGGTAATGAGGTATTTATATTATTTATTTCTTTTTCTCTATCATTTATTGGGTTATCCCTGCCATATACGTCATTTTTTTAGAAAATTATCATTTATACAAGAGTCTCTATCATCTGTTTTCAAATTGTTTGTTATTTTTTCGTTCCACTTTGGCATTTTTTTATACAGAAGTTATTTTCCTTACTTTTTATCATTTGTATTTTTGAACTTTATCATTTGTGGTTTATATTTTGTCATTGTCTTTTTCTATTCAGGTCATTAATATTTATATTAAAGCCCTTATTCAATATTTTAATTCACAACATCGTGCCCGCCTAGCTAAAGAAAAGATTGTGCTGGCGGATGTCTATTCCTGTCAATATATAGGCAGGGCTTTTAATGTCTAGGCTCGTATTATGTCCTCTCCAGCAGGTGTGGAATTGAAGAAAAAATCAATTTGGGAACAAATTACATCTATGCAATGGGATCATATAATTTCTTATTGCTTCCATCGAGGAGATTTAAAAGTGATGAATTTGAGATTAATACTCCTTCCCTGGAATTTCAATGACAACCACTGGGTCATTTGTACTGTGTCCTTTAAGGGAAGAAAAATATGCATCTATGATTCACTGGTGGATACAAAAATTACAAATACATAGAAGAAAAAGAAGTTTTCTCCTAGACACCAGCGTATTGAAGATCAGCTATCTACAATCCTCTAGAAAATGTTAATATGGATAGATTTTGCTAATCGTAACAGTCTACCTTATGGTTCATAGGTAAGGACTTATGGTGTTAACTCCAGATGGACAACTCGTTTTAGGGAGTGTCCAATACAGCCAAATAGTAGTGACTGTGAAATCTATATGCTTGTCTTTATGGACAATATCCTAAGGGGGATGGAATTTTTAGATCTGATAGATGGTGATGAATATCGTTACACAATTGCTTATGACATATTGAGGCTAGGAGTTGAGCCATAGGAGATTTTTAAACTTTGACATCTATTTTGTTGCAATGTATAATTTATGTAATTTTGTAAAGCTATAAACAATTATTAATATCATTCATTTATATTATCTTTATCATTTGTTATATATCTTTTTTGTCATTCGTATATGACATATTTGTCATTTGTTAGAATGGAGTCAAAATCTAGTCTGTCTAGTTAGATATATTTATCATTTTAGGAATTATATGTCATCTACTTATAAACAATTTGTCATTTGTTATTTGTCTTTTATCACCTTTTAATGCCATAGCTGTCATCCAGTTCTAAATTTTTTGTGTGAAATCATTTGTTATATATGGTTTGTCATTCGTCATGTATGATTTGTCATTTCATATGTATGATTTGTCATTCCTTCTATATTTTTTATCATTCGTTATCTATAATTTTTCTTTTGTTATATATTATTTATCATTCGTCATCTATAATTTGGCATTTGTTATATATTTAATTGTGTTTGTTTATAAGTATACAACATTTGCTATTTGTTAACTGAGATTATTCATTTGTTATACATGATTTGTCATTTATTATATATGATTTGTTATTTGTTAACTATGACTTGTCATTTGTTAAGATTATTCATTTGTTATACAGAATTTATTATTTGTTATATATGATTTGTCATTTGTTAAATATGATTTGTTATTTGTTATTTAAGATTTGTCATTCGTTAAATATGATTTGTCATTTGTTATATATGATTTATCATTTGTTATCTGAGATTTTTTATTTGTTAACTATGATTTGTTATTTTTTATATATGATTTATCATTTGATATCTGAGATTTGTCATTTGTTACATAAGATTAGTCATTTGTTATTTATAATTTGTCATCATCATCATCTTCAGCATGCTAAGATTATATTTCTTTAGTTCGAAATTGCAATACTTATTGGGCACAAAAAAATAAAATTTCATTAGCTCGAATATTGTTATAGATTACAGTTTACATTACATCAATTTACATCAGTTTACACACTTAGTGGTGGTGGTGGTGGTCAGTCTCCCCTACCACTGCCACCATCTTCTCCTCTATAACCCCCACCACCACCGTCTCTTCCTCTAATTTTACTCAAGGTACTGACAAGACTTTATCGAACGTATACCAGCCGCTTCATCTGCCACTGTAACAATATCCTCTGCCTGAAGACGCGTACAAATTCTCTGCCCCTGCTCCGACATCACCATATAGTGAAAGCAAAACATTTGATAATAATCGTCATTCGCCTCTTTATACGTCATGTCATGGAAGGTAGGACGTACTAGAATGGGAGTTCAGGGGATAAGGTCCTAAAGTAGTGAAGCCACAACTCCTGTACCTTGGCCAGAACCCTAGCCTCGTACGCTTGGCGTATGGTGGTCACCATCTTCTTAAAAAAATGGTCACAGTGAGAATAGTTGCAAAGGATTAAAATAAAAGAAGTACTTGCTGAATAAACCACAACAGTATTTATACCATATCACTACAAACTACAACAGTATTAAACTATTAAAGTTGAATTTAAAATTCCCAATCTTGACCAAATCCATTGGTTCTAGGGAACACCATAGCCACAACAAATATTTATGAAGGAATATTGGAAATGATCCCCTGGTGCTGATGTGTTCCAAGAGCTAAGAAGGCAAAAACTTGTAGATTGTAATGTTTGTGTAGTTGAATGTATTTGTTAATTTATGATATATATGTCATCCATCCATTCGCCGTCTACCATTTGTTTTTTCTTTTTTGTTATTTTTCATCTTGGCCGACCACACCATCTATACAACCACCTGCCTGCAAGGGAGAAATACCAAACTACGGAGGATGACTTCTCAAGGATGGTTTTTGATTTCTTTATGAAGCTTCAAATAGTTGTCGAAGACATTGGCAATAGGATGACTGTCAGTCTAATAACCATAGATTCGAATCTTGAGCGTATTATTAACATAGTTGAATCGCTAGAGGAAATGTTATATCTAATTGAGGAGAGGTTGTCCTGTCTTGAGCCATTGATTTGCCTATCTTCTGTAATGTTGTTATTCAATTGAACTTGTAGTTCGATTATTATTATTTATCATTTGGATTGCAGCTTTAAACATTTGTTCCTTTAGAGTTTAACATTCTAAATCCATAAATTAACGTCACTAAAGATAAGGAATTCCGTATTACACTTCACTCCAACATATTTCTCTACTTGTTAAGATCGAGAGATTTTAACTTGGACAAAAAATCTTACAGTATCCCAATTCTGACCTCGGAGATCCTTAGTTAAGTATAAGTTTTATTTGTAATAGTGTCCAAGATCTGATTGCTCCCTTGACCAGAATTTGTGATTTCTTCTGCCGTTCACGATTGTGGCCTATTAGAATCATCGGGCATAGAGGATTCTCAAAACTAAGTTTTGAACTGATAATGGTATAGTGGGCAATGGTAGAATCTCCTACCGAGCAATTTAGGGACTCTTCAAATGAGACCATAATTGTACTTTTTCACCTCATCTATCCACGCCCAAAAACCACACCTACCAAATTTGTGAGCGTGAGAGACAAAGGTCACAATTTTTACCGCACCAACAAACATGGGATTGCATCGTTGGTAGGGAAGTATGTAATGCTTGAGAACTGGAAAGGGCTGAAAGCAAGTGTGTTGTTTATGTAGTTACACTATGGTGGTGATAATTCACAGCTGGAAAATGACAAGCTATTTAAAAAGAAATGAGAACAACTTATATGAGGATGATACTATAAACATTAACTTTCATTATGATGATACCGTTGGTCACAATAAATGCTAAATGCTCCGTTTTAATTATGACAACTTCTTTCATTTACAGTCGATGTGACAAGTCAATCTTTATTACATGATTTTGACAACTTTGCTTAAAGTTAACTTTGATTACGTTTACAACAAGCTATCTATCCAAAGCATCCACATTGGTACTTAGTAGGAAAGTATGTAATGCTTGATATTTTATAAAAGTAACATGACAATGCATTTATAAAGAAATGACAAATACTAATGGGAGGATGACATTAAATTTAGGTGTCAAATAACTGTACTAAAATGATACTCTTTGTAAGAACAAATGAAAAATGAGCCATTTTAATTTCAAGGAGTTATTTCTTATACAGTGGATGTGACAAATCAATCTTTTCAAGCGCATAAAAGCCGTTGAGTACACATGATGCAAGATATCTATTCTTAACAACAACCCCAACAATATTATCACCACCACGACCCGCAGTTCTTTAATCTAAACCCTACACCAACGCCATACCTTCTCAAGTAATTACATCTAGAAAGATGTTCTATTTCTTTGATGCTCCCCAATTCATCAATATATTTTAGTAATCCGAATGAGAAACTGGGGAATAATTTCCATACTTAGTTGGATATATTTAGGGAAATCCCATTTATGGTGACCGATTGTTTGTCGAGTGTTTTGTATGATTCATCACCGCCGATATTTAAGGAGTTGCCTCATGGATATGAAAATTCTTATTTTTGGGGGTTAGATGAGATGGAGGGGACTGAAGGGGTTTATCAAGATGGCGAAAGAAGGCAGATTGAGAACTCAGTGTGGAATTTTAGGCGAGAGATGACTGTGGGTGGTGCCGTGGTGGTAAGAGTGAAGATGTGGAGGAGTGAGGCTTAGGTGAGGACTATGGACCAAACCAAGTGAGGAAGTGAGGAGGTACTTTGAACTTTGAAACTTGAAAGACTTGTTGTTACTTGTTAACCTAAAGGTTAAAGACTTAAAGGATAGCTTCAACCAAATTACGTTACTTAAATAGGTCACGGGTCGACCCAAACTACTTTGGCTAAACCATAAATTAATCTATTTATTTAATGGGTTAGGCGGGTTTGGGTCAAATGGCCCGCAACCCCTTAAGGCCAAATCCAAACCCGCCAGAAACAAGGTTAGGTTGGGTCGGGCTGGCGGGTCGTGGGTCACTTTGGCAGCTCTAAAGAGAAGTATGTAATGCTTGAAGACTCACACTAGTAAAATGACAATGTATTCAAAGACAAATGGAAAATACTAATGGGAGGATAACATTAAATTTACGGTGACAATTAACTGTACTAAAATGATACTCTTTGTAAGAACAAGTGATAAATAAGTCATTTAAATTCTAAAAGCTTCTTCCCTATACAGTCGATGTGACAAGTCAATCTTTATTACTTGATTAGATAACTTAGCTTAAAGTCAACTTCGATTACATTTAGAACAAGCTATCTATCCAAAACATCCACGTGGTTCCCGCCACTCTAAACACTAAACCCTAAACCCTGCTACGCGTGATTTAACGTCCCAATTATCCCACGTATAATAAGCCCTAAAATCTTTTCGGCTATTTATTTTCAAGTCTCAACTATTCAAATCCTCAACTCTTTACAACTTCTCAAGAAATGTTGCACTCCCACTTCATTCGATATAGCCATACCTCTTCTAACACCCCTCAAAATTGGTTTGTGGTGGTAGGGTTTGAGGAAGATCAGGGTGACGAACGTCTCTTCACGTTGAATATATTTTTCTTAATGGAGAAGGATTTTTCTAGTGAGAAGGTGCAACTACTGAAAGCGCATTATAAAGAGTTTAAGGAAAAATTAGAAGAGCTCAATGAAATGGATGACAAAATTGATACACTTATAAAAAAGAAAAGAGAGCGTTCTGAAGAGTTCAAGCTCCATATCCGCTTTTTGGAAGATCTGCTATGCTCTCTAAAGTTGGACCAGGATGAACACAAGAAACTGTGGGAGGAGTCGGCTTGTAAAATTAGGTGTCTCGAGCAGAAAATCATAGCTATGGAATGTGATCAGAATTCCTCAAGTAAGGAGTTGTGAACATTTGTACTGTATTGTTTTGTTTTTAGTTTGTTTTAGGTTTTAGCTTTTGTTGTTATTATTTCCCTTGTATGAACATTTGTTTTTTTTTTGTTTTGTTTCATTTTTCTTTTTCTCTTTCAAATAGTGATTTCTGTCTGATATGAGGGAAACAAACTGTTGAAAAGTTCCATCTAAAAAATATGATATAAGGGAACCAAACAAATGATAAAGACTCCATGAACAATGACAGATAAATGTTGAACTTAACAAAACTGGTGATAACATTTCAACAAAAAAATTATAAATTAACGTCAAACAATAATACTTCAGGTGATATATAGCATACAAAAAAAATGTGAATTTCTCTTGAACATATAACAAGTCAATGTGACAAGTAATGATACTTGATTAGACAACTTAGTTTGAATACTTTATGACCTGCGTGTACAACAAGAAATGACGGTACCAAAGTAATAATACCTTTTACACTAAAAATCGTGTAATCCCTGACACACGTCCCTTCCCAATGTATTTAATTCCCCATTATAAGAACCTTAATCTATAATAAACTATTCTCAACTCTTCAACTATTCAAACTCTAACCCTAAACTCTTTTTAACTTCTCAAGAAAATGTCGCACTCTACTCGATTATGCCATATCTCTTTGAACACTCCATACGATTGGCTTGAGTCGGTAGGGAAGCATGAAGATCAGTGTGACCAACGTCTTTAAAAATTGAATAAACTATGCCTAATGGAGAAGGATGTCTCCAGTGAGAAGGCGCAAATACTAAAATAGCATTACGAAGACTTTAGGGAGAAATTAGGAGCATTCGATGTAATCCAGGAAGAATTGTATCAAGTTATGGCAAAGAGATATCAACGTTTTGAAGAGTTCAAGTTCCGTATACGCTTCTTGGAAGATCAGCCCTGCGCCGCAATGTTAGACCAGGATGAGAACAAGAAACTGTGAGAGGAGTCAGCTTCTAAGATTAAATGTCTCGAGCAGAAAATCTAGGCTTTGGAGCGCGATCTAGAATACTTGGAACGTGATCAGGAGTTATGAACATTTGTTCTGGTTTTTTTGGTGTTTAGTTTGTTTTAAGTCTTTTATTAGTTTTTTGTGGTAACTAGTATTTTCCTTTTGTATGAACATCTTCTTTATTTTTTTTTGTGTTGTTTTGTTTGCTTTTTGCTGTTAAATAGTGATTTATGTCTGATATGTGGCAAACAAAATAATAATAGTTCTGTAAGAAAATAATGATTATATAAGGGGGATAAGTTTAATGATGAACTTAATGAAACTGATGATAATAATTCAACAGACAAATGAGAAATTCTTGGTGCATAAATGACAGTTCAGAATCAAACAATGATATAATAAAAATCAACAAATACAAAATTCTTTGAGAACAAATGTCAGTTCAGAGTGAAACAATGATATCATGGAAACAAACAAATGAGTAATTCTTCGTGCACAAATAATAATTTAGTAGAAAATAATGATATAATGGAAACAAACAAATGAGAAATTCTTTTTAAACAAATGACAGTTATATATAGGCAAATAATGATTTTAACAATACTGACGATAAATATTATACGAATAAATAATACATAGAGTACCCAAAATCATTAATACAAACTGATTGCAACATCTTCATCAGGGATGACAGGTGGCCCAATGCTTATCGTAAAAGACGGTGCCATTGTCAGACGTGTATTGTTGTCGGATGGGATTAGAGCTGGCAAACGGGTCGGGTTTGGGTTACACAAGTTAGGTTATAACGGGTTCGTGGGTCAAATAGGCAAACCCAAACCCGACATATTTAACTAAACGGGTCAGATATGCAAACCCAAATCCGACCCTGATTTAAACGGGTCAACCCGACCCGACTTGTTTAACTAAACGGGTCAGGTTTGGGTCGGGTTTGGCTCAACCTGTTTAGTATTCAGTTCATATTCCATAGTTAACAATTCAAAGAACATCAGATAACAGCTCAGCTGCTTCAACAGATAATAGATAACAGTTCCAAACAGCTCCAAACAGATTATAGATAATAGTTCCTTACAAATTACATAAATATAGATAACAGTTCCAAACAGATTACTAAAATACAGATAGCAGTTCCAAACAGATTATAGATAACAGATAGCAGTTCAGCTGCTTTAGCAGATAACAGATAACAGTAACAGTTCAGCAGATTATAGATAGCAGTAACAGTTCAGCAGCATTACACACATATAAACTGATAACAGTTCAGCAGTTACAAATAACAGTTTATGAAAACGATGAGTTAGAGAGTGTGACAGAGTGATAGGTTTCTCAGAGATCTCAGCAGCAGCAATCAATCAATAACAATAGAGTGATGGGTTTCTCAGAGATCACATGGGTTTCTCAGGAGATAGATTTTCATGAAAACTTCACATGAGATCTCTACAACAACAATCAATAACAGATCTTAGCAGTAACAACTTCACAACTTCACATGGGTTTCTCAGCAGCAACAACTTTACATGGGATCTGGTATTGATTTTATCCAAAAATTTATTGATTGAAGTGTAAAATCAAGTTAATCAACAGCAATAAGTAGTAGAGTGGAAATGGAGACTGTGGAGTGTGGAGTAGAGGATAGGAGGTTGTGGAGCCTTGGATACTGTGGAGGAGGAGATGAGGACTGCCTGAGTGGAGTGGAGGGCTGGAGTGGAGGCTGAGATAAGAGTGAGGAGTGAGGTTGCGTGGTTGACGAATGACGACTTGTTGTTACCCTAAACCTTTACTTAAACTCTGGTGAAAGACTTAAAAGGGTAGCTCAATGCATAAAATTACAATTAAGCCTAAGGTCTTAAACAGGTCACGGGTCGACCCGAACCACGTAGGCTAAACCCTAACTCGGCCTATTTATTAAATGGGTTAGACAGTTTTGGGTCAAATCGTCCATGACCTATTAAGGCCAAACCCCACCCGCCAAAAATAGGGTTGGGTCGGGTCAGGTTGGCGGGTCGTGGGTCACTTTGCCAGCTCTAGATGGGATTGGCAGAAGCTTACAAAAATGATGATTGTGTTCATTTTTTCAACACCTACTGCAAAATCTTAGTTTGGTGACAAAACCAGATATTTTTTCCCTTCTCTTCCTTTATGCACGAGTACGATCGGCTCGAACTGTTGGAATAGGTGCACGAACACATGGATCAGTTTTTAAAATTTTTCATTGCTCAATTCCTCTGGTAAGAATCTATATGGATTTATAAACAACATTGTATGTATCATTTGTGAAGTACTCAAAGACACGTGTAGTTGAATCAACATTAGCAAGTCCGAGAGCGCGTACTTTGTGTTCACAAGGTATACCCATCGTTTGCCACCAAGAACAAGAACAAGTACCATCTTTAATATTTACTGAATCAGGTCTGCCATAACTAGTGATCTGAAAATGGTGACGTGATATACAAACTCTGTATGTTAGTGAATCTGCCACAAACTTTCTGCTCTCACGGTGATCCGTAGCCTATGGCATTAAGCGAATTTGACTCTTCTCCACTTTCTCCCTTTACATATAGAACATTTTCGAATAGATTCTATACAATTCCTCAATAAACACATGGAGAGGGAGATCTCTCACTTTTAAAATAACGTTATTCCAACTCTCGACTTGATTAGTGTATGCCACTCCGTATCTAAAAAATGATTCTCAATTGAAATAAAATGCCAAATGCATAAAACCTGATGACAAATGGGATCATACAACTACAAAAGGAATAATAAAGAACTGATGATAAATAATGGCAAAAAAATGACAAATAAGTATGTAAATGGAGTAATAATAACTATTCTGGAAATAACAAATGAGAAATTGATCAATAGAGAGTGACAACGTACCTACTCATTGGAATGTATAGATTAGACCATGTTTCCTTAGGAATACCTAGTATGTATTGAATACCCACTGGATCTGTATTTTAGATAGCATTCATGTGTTTATCAAAATCAATGCTGGTTAGGGACTCCGTTGCCATCCTAAATGTGATCCTCATACTTTCGAGGGTGGTTTTAATATTGTTCGATATGTGGAAAACACAAAGCGTATGGATTACAAATGGAAACACCTTGGGTACAACATTAATAATTCTAGCGTTTCTGTCGGAGATGACGACAAATCGAGTGTCATAACCGTAAAAATTAGACCCAAACTTCTCCAGGAAGTATGTCCAACTATCGGTGGTCTCCGAGTCTGTTATCAAAAATGCAAGTGGAAAAATATGATTGCTTGGGTCAATGGCGATTGCTGTTTGTAGAGTCCCACGATATCTCCCTTTCAAAAGAGTTCTGTCAATCACAACAACGTGTCTTAATAGTTTATAAGTTTTTTTGGGAGGACCAAAACACCAAAAATACCTTGTGAATCTCTTGTCCTTACAACTCGTAGTTTGTATGTCAAACACCAAATCCGGGTCAACCAACCTCACTTTCGCAAAGTAACTCATAAGTAGCTGGTATGCGTGCTCAAAGCTGCCTCGCATTTGAAATAATTGCGTAAATAAAATAAAATTGTGGAGCAGACAAATGGTAAACATTAAAGTACAAATGATACAGTGAGTCAACCAAATGACATGCGATAAAATGATAAACATTATTGTATGAATGACAGGTATGGGGGAATGAATGATATATAAAGTGATGATACCTCTGCGTGGGCTTTTTCTTTCGCACGCCATGCAAGATTATATGTTACATCAATATTATGATTAATTTTCATATCATCAATAATTTCGGAAGGTTTGTAGTTTGGGTATCTTAGTAGTTTTTTCTTGATTATAGAAGCAACCCATCTACTAGACGCTACCTTATACGCGTTCCTACCATCAGTTTCTACTCGAATGCATGTATGCATGGAGCAATAAGTACTTACTCTAAATAGGGCAGAACCGGTCAACCATGTCGCATAAATTTGCCAAGAGCATTTATGACCTTTACAACGTACCATGATTTTATATTCGTTGCTGAGAACGTGTTCGAGATTGAACTTGTTTTCAACTGCATAAGCTCTTATATGATTCTTGTGTTCAATCATATCTCGATATTGATCACCAATGTTAAACTCTTTACTAAAGCCATAGGGATCTTTTGTATACGTAATAGATTTGAACCGAAAATCCACGAGATCTTTAACCTGTTTGGGCTGTGGCTCAAACTGAAATTTAGCTGAACAAATGAGAAGTATGCTTCTTAGCATGATACTAATTTGATAAAAAATGTTAACAAATACCTCACAATTAACAAATTTTGCGAGCTTACCTGAAGGTTCAGTTTGTCCAATGATAGTTTTGGGTTCAATTGAAAGAGAAACGTTAGTTAACATAGGTTCATTTGAAAGAGGAACAATAGTTAACATAGGTTCATTTGAGAGATGAATATTTGATTGAGGAATACAAGGTTCATTTGAAAGAGGAACATTAGTAGGGATAGCTTAAAAATGTTCATTTGATTGAGGAACATTAGTTAACACAGGTACATTTGAGAGATGGACATTTGATCGATGAATACTAGGTTCATTTGAGGGTGGAACATCAGTATGGAGAGTTTCAAAAGATTCATTTGATTGAAGAACATCATCATCATCTACTAAAGGTCCAAACCTACGTGGATCAAGCCCTTTGCCGTTTGCTTCAGGGTAACCCTGCATTCAGGTTTAGGATCAAGAAATGAGTTATGAGGCAAATGTCCCCCTGCTTTGGTGGTGGACAACCCTTTACCCAAACCAGTATCTTTGATGGTGGGCAACCCTTTACCCGAAGAACAAAAATCAAAAATAAAGTTTTGGCAGTTTTGGGAAGGTACCCTAAACTTATTAACAATCCATATGTGAAAGTCTGTTCCAGGATTATTTTTATGCATATTGATCATTGCGGTGAAATCCTGGACTGATGAAATTACGCATGCACAACCATGAATAAAGTTGTACAGCTTATAGTCGTTGCGACGGATTTCTCTTGTTTCTTCAAAGAGTGTAACAAAATCTTTATATGACGGGTATGTTCTTAGTGAGGTAAGTTTCGTACTTCCTCCAACATAACTAACGATTGATCTTATCTTTGGACTTACGATATCCCCCCCAAAATGAACAATGGTATAAAGCTGAACTCCATCCATCCCTGAAAGAAATGAGAAAAATGACAATAAAAATAATAACAAAGTAGAAGACAAATGTTATAAAACTTAACTCTAGCAATCCCTCAAACAAATGATAGGAATCCCAAAATAAATGATATCAATGAATAATTTCGGTGATAGAGTATAATATAATAAATGATAAAAATGACACAAGAACAATGGCAAATGATAAAGTAGCAGAGGACAAATGATAAAAAAGCGAAAGAAAAATGATTATGTACAAATTGTATCGTCTTGCATAACATTTTTCTTAAAAAAAACCTTCAAATCATGATGCGGATACAAAGTTAGAGATGATGGATACAGAGTTAGAGATGATATTTACTGCAACGGTTACTTCAACGGTCGGAGATAATGATAACAACGGTCTTTTGCAATGAGAATAACCATGGATAACATCGATCTTTTTCTCCCCAATGACCTGTGTGTGGGGACTTTAGCGAATGTACAATGATAGTTGGAAGACTTGGCACATGAAGGAGATAAACAGTACATCAAGGAGAATCTGTTTTTATTTTTGTAGAAGCTTTGTTGTTGAAGAATTAAAAGAAGAAAAAGCTTTGATTTTTTTATGGTTGGTAGTGTATTATAGGGGTATTCTTCCCTCTTATTAATGTTCTTATTACTGTAGTAGATTAGACTACTCAACAACTCCAGTAGGGATAGTTTTTCATTTTTTTATGTATTATTTATAAATTTTTTTGTGAGAACATTGTCATTTGTTTTGAAATTTTTGTAATTGCTTTGCTATAACTTTGTCATTTGTTCAGTAATCTTTGAGAGTTGGTAGTTTTATTACTGTAGCAGATTAGACTACTTATCAACATTTAATGCTAGATAATAAGGGTGACAACTAGGTAGGCTGGCAATTTAGCCTGCCCTGCCAGAGCCAATAATGGGCATGAGGCGGGTTTGGTTTAAAAAAAAACTATTTATTTATTGGGATGGGCTTGGTTTTAGGCTCCAATAAATGGGGTCCCATCACCTGACCCAGTTATAAAAGATATGACTTGATTACCCTTAAGTTAAACCTAATTTTAAAGACATCTTAGTTAAGTCCAACCTCCTGTCTCCTCTCATGTCTTCATTTTAACCTCCAACCTTCTGTGTTCTATCATCAACTTCTCTACATTTTAACCTCAAAATAACATTCTTTACTGAACTAACTTTCATTTGTGTCTAAAGTCAAGTGAATGTTCTGATTGTAATGGATCTATGATAAAACTCACATTCTTCTTCTAATAAGAAGATTTTGGATTTCACTTTCTTTCTTTTCTCAGAGGTTAAAACAAAGAAGATAAGAAGAAGTAAAAAAAGAGATCTTTGTTTGAAAGGTATCCACTCTCACTTTTAAAATCAATTGGTATTCTCATCCCTTTTGATTACTACTACTACTACTACTACTACTACTACTACTACTACTACTACTACTACTACTACTACTTGCTTTTATTAAAAAGATTATAAATTTTTAGTTTTCAGTTAAAATTCTTCAAACCCCATTTCCCCTTTTCATTAAAAAGATTGTAAATCTTCGACCATATCTCTCTTTCTCCGAATCTCAAATCCCACAGAGGTAATTAAGTTCCAATTTCTGATTGATTGATGAGAGCCATAATCTCTCCAAGCATATATAAGTCTATTTCTTTAAATTGATTTTCTCAGGTGAACTTACAGGGTTTATTGAAGCCTGGAATTTGCAAACCAGAATTGAATCCTTCAAGTTCTAGGTATTTATTATTTGGGTATTTATTTGTGATTCAGTTTTTTATCAAATTTACTATGGTTATATGATTTTGTTTTGGACGTTCCTTAATTCTATATCATGTTTCTCTAAAATTATTCGTGATCATGTATTTGATATGGGTTTTCAATTGGTGGCTATAGTTTGAGATTTTATGATTTTGCTTTGGATGTTCTTTGATTTTTGATTTTCAATTGGTGGCTGTAGTTAGGGATTTCCCATTATGGGTATGTTTTTAAGAGTGGGTTTTTTCCTACTCTGGTTGTGTAGACTTTCTTGTTGGATATGTATGGGAAATATGGGGTTGCTGATCAGTGGACGTATATTTTGTTTGATGAAATGTTTGAGAGAAATGGGGTGTAGTGGAATGCGATGATTGCGCTTATGTGAGTAATGGGGTAGAGTGGGGTGTGGTGGAGTTGTTCAATCGGATGAAGTGTGGTGAGTTTTGGGTGCCTGATGACTCTTGTACTAGTATTTTGGCAGGTTGCGCGGGGATTAGTGATTTGAAGATGGTTATGCAGATACATGGGTATCTTGTGGTTGTTGGGTTAGAGAATGAATGTGCTTCGGGTCTCTGTAATATGCATTTTTGATGTAGAAAATTTGTTCTAGCAGAGAGAGTTTTCTGGGAAAGAGAAGGTAGAAATGTTTTGTTGGAACATATAATGGTTAGGGGTTATGCCCATAGTGAGCAATATCATGATGCAATGAAATTTATAGAAGAAAAGAATTATTTCCTTCAGAATTTTGTAGCAAGTTACAATATTGTTGTCTGTTTTAACAGTATACTCAAATATTTGTTTATTGATGCAATATTATTGTTACTTTGCTTAGCTTCTAGATGGATTTCAAGTCAGAAGATGGCATTGCCATTATAAGTGCTTTGATTGACCTGTATTGCAAATGCTCTAGTATGAGAGAAGCTAGGAAGGTTTTTGATAGCGTGTTGACCTGCCTGTTTCTCATTGGGTCATGGGTGTAAGAGGTTGTTGAAGCTTGAGCTGAGTGGGTGTGAAGGGAGTAAATATTCTTTCTTGCAGGAGGGTAAAAATTCTTTCTTTGGAAGGATGCTCAACGCTAATAACAGAAGGTCAGGAATCAGTTGTTCTTTCCTGGGTAGAACTTTAGAGTCTTAGAGTAGTCTCATGTAACAAGATAAAAGACAGTGAAGTTACTCCTGCACTTTCAAGTTTGCTTTCTATTTTGAAAGAGATGAAATGGCGACTAGATACAAGATCTCTCCTTTCATCAAGTCTGGGAGGGACTGGAGTGGGAAAGAAAGGTGGTATATTCTTCAAGAGGAGAACATGCAAGGCGCCAATCATTTTGAACATGTCAACCTTCATTGACCTTGGTGAATTTGGAGTAGCGCATTGTATTCAGTGCAAGTTTTTCAACTCAAATTTCTCGCTCAATGTATTTAACTGTGAATGATGATATGGCGGTGAATCATACGCTAGTGGGGGTGGGGGGACTTGTAAACGGGAGGAGGTGGAGACTTGTAAATCAGTGGGGGTGGTGACTTGTAAACTGGAGGAGGGGGTAATTTGTAATGAAAATGTAGTGGTGGTTTGTGGTGGTAGTGGTAGGGAGGATACTTTTTATGCACTAGAGGTGGAGGAGAAGTGTGTTTATAGTAATTTACAGATGTCTCCAAAGGCAAATTAAGATAAACAAAGATCACAAGAATAACAGCAAAGAGTGAGGCCATTGAGGCTCCCTTTTCTCCCTTTCTTCCCATAACTTTGTTTCCAAATGGGTTTGGTTTATAATCTTAAAGCGCCCTTCATAGCCCTGTATATTGCTCCTTAACTACCTCAAGTTTCCAACGTCCTGTAAAAATAATCCCAAAAACTTCACTTTTTAAATTGAATTTAAATGATTTAAAATTAGATCGATTTTATAACTAAAATAATGTTCCAGAAACATTGACTTAATTTGCTTTTTATTTTGATAATATACTCAAATCTCATTTTAATGCAAGCTAAGCATATCAACAAAAATAGTAATACTCTTACATTGTCATGCAATAATTCAGAGGACAAAAATGGTTATAATAGAAAATGTGGCACCAAGTACTCCCTACTGGATTTGATACAACTCCTTGAGGTTGAAAGCTTACGTTCTTAGTTATTGTCTTACTCTGGCTCTCTAACTACTAAAACCTCTTTTTTTTAATACTTAAAACTTACGTACGGCTACCTTCTTTTGCAACTTCCTCAAAAAGTAGTTAGAGTGCCTCTAACTACTTCCCTTTCTTGATGTACAACCTCCAAAGAAGTAGTTGGAGTGCGTCTAACTATTTTTCCTCATACAGTGTTATCAAAGCTTTTACTAGAGATTATGTAAGCAGCGATAAGTTGTTCCTTTTTATAAGTAATTCTCAAAATCATTGGAAAAAAAGTCATAACCTGATCAGTCAACTCAAAACCTAAATTTGGTTACAATGCCTATGTTATAGTACTTTGGTTTTTGGGGGGTAAACTCATTACAAATTTTCTCTAAATTTTACGCTGAGGTATATCGATAGTTTGGGGAGTAATTTCGGCAATTATTTCAAGAGTAATCAAAATTTTCCAACAAAAAGAAAATTGAAGTAAGAAAGAAAGAGTTATATCTAATTGAAGCTCTGGTTGAGCTTTGTTTGAGAAGGAATTGAGGGAAAGATCGGTGCATGTTGAGTTAGACTCATCCTTTGCGCTTGTGATGGTTGATTTATGGCTATATGCAATAATACTAGTGTGTTGAGTTGAGACTATCTCCGCTCTTGAAAAGGGCATTCTTCTCTTATAAACATTATTAATACTACTTGCATTCTCCCTTTGTTTTCTTGCATCGACTACATGCCAATGGTTTTTCATTGCATTATCAGTCCTCCCTGGGAACAATCTAGCAATCATCGCCCATTTGTTCCCGTAAACCCTATGAGCCCTCAAGAATTTCTCCTCTTCTTCCTCGCTAAAAGCTCTCTTGTTGATCTGTGGGTCTAACTGATTGAACCATCTCAATCGACAACTCTTCCCTGAAAGAAAAAACACACACAAAATTAACCAAAATTACTACCAAAACATTAGAAATACTTGGTTAGTTTAAGAAAGACTAATTATGTGCACAAATATTACCTAATCTACCGTCGAGTTTTTCAGTAATGATGTTCCAGTTCTGAGGACCATAATGAGAGACAAGTTATCTAAGTTTATCATCTCCACTCTGTCTCCAATGTCCCCTTGCACTTATCTTACTATTATCGCCCCCATTGTTCACAAAAACATCATTTTGCAGATTTCTCAAGTACCCATTTGCCTGAAAGTTCAAACTCAGATTCTGTACAACTAGTTCCTTGCCAAGGTATGTTTTTAATTATTTATACATTTATAATTTTAAGGTCATTCAGGTAGTAGTTTACTTAGAATCAAGTCATAAAATTTAAGACCACAGTATCAATCTCTTGATCCTCTATTACCATGTCGTTAGGTTGCAACTAAGCTTGAGATTTTTCCTGGTTCTGAGTTTTGTATTGCATATGAAGAAGCAGTGAAGTATGCGGCAAAGTGATATTAGGTGATCGTCGGTTCAAGTAAGTCAGATGATTTTTTTGGGTTTTTATTCTTTTTATAAAATTATAGATGCACAATACCCTCTTTTATATACTTACAAGCCCTCTTTTTGCCGGTTAAAGTACTTACTGTCTAGGGTATTTTTTATACTTACAAGCCCTCTTTTTTCTTAATAGATTATACTAAGGAGGACATGGGGAAAACTGTCGTTGTGGCACAATGTGAAATTTCTAAAAAGCATGTTATTTGAAGGATTATTTTTACCAAGCCTAGAGAATATCAACAAAATGGTAAGCTGTTGTCCTTATATATAGTTTATCCTTGCAATAATTTCAGATTAGATTATAGAGAAATGAACATACAATACCTTTATGTAACTTATGTATGTCTTTCACAATGATTGTGAACTTGAGTTATTTATTTAAGATGAAGGAAATGAGTGATGTTGACATGTTAACTTTCATTATTCAAGAGACGGGCAAGGCATCCCCTACTCTCATAGAGACTCTTCTTTATGAGCGAGATATGTTAGTATTCTTTTGTTCTCTTTTATCGTGTACTGATATGATTTTCTAAATTTGGTCAGGAAGAAGTTTGAGCAGAGTGGCAAAAAAGTACGATTTTAACTTCTTCTAACAATAATTTAAAAAAAATAAAGATGCATGAAAAATAGTATAACTAAAACCATCCAAACAGCTAAAGGAAAATGACTTGTATAATTCAGAATATACTCATCTTGAATTAAATTTTAGGGAGACTGTAGAAACAATCCGCCAAATAAATAATGAAGTAAACTAATAGTTGTGAGGATTATGATTATAGTTGCATCCTTCCTCTTAAAATATGATAATTGCCGTATCATTTTGCTAACAAGGCTTTCTTACTTCCCTCCCATTTGTAGGATCTGCCTCGCACCTTTCCTGGTCACCCATGGTTAGACACTCCAGAAGGTCATGCATCTCTTGGTCGTGTCCTTGTTGGATATTCTTTCAAAGATTCCCACGTTGGGTATTGTCAGGTTGGATATACTATAATGTTTATTTCCATAGCTAATTCATACATTTGCATTTATTCAATAAGTTACTCTTAATCAACTTTGCACCCCATCTTTAGTTGATTGTTATCTTAAAAAAATGTGGCAGAGTTTAAACTATGTAACAACAATGTTGTTGCTCGTGATGAAAACAAAAGAAGACACATTTTGGATGCTTGTTGTTCTTTTAGAAAATGTACTGGTGAATGACTGCTACACTCCTAACTTGTCATGATGCTATGTTAAACAAAGGGTATTCCAAGACATGCTGGCTAAGAGGTGCCCTAGGTAATTTCTTTTTTAGATATCTTAGAGCAACTAATCCCAAATTTTAGTTTTATTCAACTAGAACATGGGTACTTTGCTTCCCCAAATTTCTTTCTTAACAAGGAATATTATGTTAAGTGTAAGCAACAGAAATGATCGCATAACATTTTCAGAAATGATATGGTAAATAGTACATGGCCCCACTCTCTCTTTGCTTTGCACCATCTTGTTTGACAATATATCTTGCTCTAAATTTGAGGAGATATTTATTAAAACATAAATCTAAAGAAGGTTTGGAGAACCGATGAAGACATTATGGATTTTACCTCAAGTTTAGCTAGAAGTCAGATTCAGTACTAGTGGAAATTCCTTAACATTTTTATTTATTTACAATGTGTGAAAATATTTAAATAGATGTTCCTCTATAGTTTCTGAAACAGCCTCTGTATGCTATCTTTTGTTGTGAAAAAATCCAGGATTGCGGCTCATTTGGAAGATATGGAGTTTGATGTCTCCCTTGTTGCCACTGAGTAGTTTCTGTGCCTTTTCTCTAGGAGCTTGCCATAAGAGGTTAGAAAATCTTATGTTGTATACATTTTCTTCTACCATTTCGCTCGTACATGACACATATGTAGTAAAATCTTCTAATTTCTATTGTATTGGGGTATACTAGTATACATAATCTAGCTTGTACAGCTGTGAAAAGGGTCTTGCTACTTCCAGTTTCACTTTGATTTTTCTACTAGTTATATTATGTTCAATGCAAGAATTGGTGTGCTTAGCATGGCCAAGTAGGCTATTTTAAGGATGACTGGCGACAATAAAGTGACAAAGAACAGCTGGGGAAGGAATTTTGTAGTATTCAGCATATTACAACGGAAGTTGGGGCAGCCGTTGTACGTGAGGGTTTTGTCGAATAACTCACTGAAGGGCCTGACATTAGAACCAAAAAGCTCATGCACATGTCATAGGTACGAACTATTATGAAAAAAAGCAGCTGTATCAAAGTGTAATATACCTTTAGCTCCAACATCTAAACGTTGCTTCCAATATGAAAATATTTCTTGAAATACAGTAAACAATATTTTTTACTGATTTAGTTGGATAATATTGACACATATGTTTTGTTTTACTTTCTTGGTTAGAGGAGGAAATGAAGGAATATGTAGCACGGAGTATGTGGTACCTTCTCTGCCATCCCCTTGTACATGAGAAATAATTTTCCAAGAGCATCCATTTTTTATGCGGTTACACGATGTCATTTTGATTGCTACTGTTAATTTTTGTAATTTATCTTTCTTAAGAAATTATATAATCATGGCTTCGACCATTTACAACGGTGAATATATATTTTTGTAAAATGACTAGCCACGGCTAGTTTTGTATATATATATATATATATATATATATATATATATATATATATACTTTAGCCACAATTTGTTTTGTAGTAAATAGCGAGTATTAGCCACATATGAAATAGTGGTAATTTTCAAGCATTGGACACATATATTATGATGGTGATTAACATGTATTAGCCACGAGACATTTCTTGGGAAGGTTCGTATCCAATAAAGCCATTTGCCACGGTTTATAATATATCCAATGTGCATTAATAGCCAGGTAATAGCCACGGTACTACCCGTGGCTATATCTAATTCATTAGCCATAATCAAGTTTGTGCTTGAACATTAGCCACACCACCAGTTAACACAACCCTGGGCACGAGTATACACGGGCAAATGGTATTAGCCACGGCCAGAGTAGTGGCCATTGACGCTGATTCTAGTAGTGTCAATTTCAAACCCAAAACAATATTCTTCACCAAACTAACTTTCATTTTCAACAATTTTCTTGGAAAATGGCTTTCATCAAACCTCATACATATCTTATGTTGTCAGCTATTTTTCTTTTTTTCATCTAAATTGTATCCCATCTTTGGTATATTAGTAATGCCTTTGTTTCTTTAGAGTCATGTAAAACTTAGATTATGTTGACAACATTAAATAACACTGTATCAAACATATGGATTTTTAAACGGGTGTTAAGCGGGTGCTGGGGCGGGTTTGGTATAGGCAAATTTAAATGGGGTGGGTTTAGGTATTCCCTATTTAAGTTAAATGGTATTGGGGTGGGTTTGGGGATAAGGTAATTTGGCGAGTATGAGGATGGTATTACTCCACCCGCCCTTAACCCGACCCATTGCCAGCCCTACAGCTATGGGGTAGTAGGTGAGACCATTATCGCTTTGTTAATTTTAGTATCAATTTTGGAAGAGGCTTGAAAAAGTATCGATTTTGTAAAGATGCCAAAAGGTAGTATTTATTCACATAATTTCCGTTATAACATTTAAATGATAAAAAAATTGGGCAATTAAATGTACAATAAATATTAGTTAGTAAAGAATCACCTGATTGACCTTTTGATATTATCTTTGGATAAATTTTTTTTCACTAATAATGTTAGTTATAGAATCTACCTAAATGAACTTCATCTTCTTAAATTCAAGATGTATTGGAGTTTTAGGTTACGTTTGTTTCACTGTTGAAAAAAAATTCAGCACTTCGGTTTGGTGTTATTTTTGCTGCTGAAAAAAAAATTTAGCAAAAATTTTTAGCACTTGCTAGAAGTTGATTTTTTTTCAGCAAAAAATAAGCCTCATGATGATGAAAATACCCTCCTCCTCTCCAACTAAAATTTCCCAGACAAGATTGAGAGGAAGAAAGAAATTATTGTTGAAGAGAGAGAACTCTTGGGGGAATGAGAGATTGTTGTGAGGACGAGTCAGGTTAGCTTTCTTCTTTCCCTTTTTTTTGTTTTTTTGTTTTTGTTTTTGTTTTTTTCCCTCTTCTCTACTTTGTGGTTTTTTTATTTGGTAAAATAATTATTGCTGATTTTGTAATTGGAGGTGTTGGGATTTGTAGAAATCGTGTTTGGGTTATGGTGCTGAAGAGGATTTTGATTTGGGTTTAGGGAATGGAAATCCCTAATTTCGATTTAGGGTTTAGGGTTGTGCATAAATTCATTGTATAAATCGGGTACAAGGAGATGCAGGTTATTGAAGCTTGATTTTTGGGTATGTGATGTTTGTTTGTAATGATGATTGCTTAGGGTTTTGGGTTTCTTTGGCGTTCGGGTATTAAAAAGTGGGTTGTGTTTGAACTTGTATATGGATGGAAAAAATGTTATCATAAAATGGGGGAGTAGAATTGCAAAGAAAAGAGTAAAAAATTGTGAACATCTAGAATATTTGTACTTGGCTGGGCTAATTGGGTTAATTTTTTTGCATGTATATTATGATGAGCATAAATGCCTTACGTAATGTACCAACCTCTAAATAAATAGGAATGTAGTGCTAGAAAAACATGTCGTATCTTGTAAAATGTTATGTTTATCTTGGTAGTTGATCTTAAGACTAGTTTCTCTGATAAGGAGTTTTACTTTGGGGTATTGGGTTTTATGATGAACATTGTCATTGATATAGGATAAAAAAATGGCTAAAGGTGTATGGGGGAAAGTGTATGTACTATTTATTGGGAGACATCCTGGTATTTACCAAACATGGGTAAAGTGTGAAGTAGAGGTTTTGAGATATCCATGTGCTATATATCAGTGTATGGATACAATGGAGAAAATAGAGCGTGCTCTTACTAAATTTCTTGCCCTCAAGTCGTGCACTGAACCTAAACCAGAAGCAGTTCCCACTTCTTTAGTTGTGAGGGAGGAAACAGAACATGATTTTGCCAAACATGAGCTTCGATTCTCACATCTTTATCTTTTAGCAATATTGACAGTAGCTATTGTATTTGTAGCATTTATGTTACACTGATTATGTTTGAGACTATTATGTATGGATATTAAAAGTGTAATATGTAGTGAACTATGTAATGTATCTTTGAATTGTGTTTGGCGTTCGTAATTTGTGAGTAGTATATAATTGTTGTATTAATTATTTTATTGCAGTGAATATGGATCTTAGACAGTGGACCATTATTCAGTTAACGGCCTTAGCATTTGTACTTAGGATGCTAGCTAAAAATAAAGAGAGAAGTTGTGTGTGTCTATCTTAACGGGTAGAGAACGCATCAATAAGATTCTTAGTGGCCCTAATCAGATTGGTTATGATTCATTGAGAATGAACAAAGATGCATTTGTTTATTTATGTGGACATTTCATAGCGAGGGGATGGGTTATAGATAGCCAACACATAGATGCGGAGCAGAAGATGACTATTTTTTTAGAAACTATAGCCCATTGAGTGTGAAACTGCATAATAAAGAATAAATATCAACATTCTGGAATAACTATTAGTAAGTATTTTCACGAAGTGTTAAGAGGAATGCTTCACCTTAGCAAGGAGATAATAGTGCATCCTAATTTTCAGGAACTAGGATAAATTCGTATTCATAAATGGTTAAGAGAAGGACCATTCAAAGGGGATATTATAGCTATAGATGGTACCTTAATTAGTGCACAAGTTCCTAAATCAGGCCAAATTCGGTTCAGGGCAAGAAAGAAGGGTGATTGCTTTCAGAATGTGATGGCAACATACAATTTTGATATGAATTTCATCTACGTCCAAGCTGGTTGGGAAGGCACTGCTTATGACTCGAATATCCTAACTCAAACAGTTAAAGACCCAGCTAACAGGTTCCCCATGCCTCCTACTGAAGGTAATCATCTAAATTGAAGTTACGATAATGAAGTATCAGCTAATTTATTGTTTTATTATAATTAGAGTTTGTTAATTGTTTTGTTGACATGTATTACTTATGTGATGTAGCATACGCACATACCAAGTACTTTATATGTCCTTTTAAGGGAGTACGGTATTGGTTTAAAAAATTTTAGAGGGGAGGGCGACCTAAGACTAAAGAAGAACATTTCAATCCTGCACATGCGAAGTTAAGAAATGTTACCGAGAGAACATTTGGTGTTCTTAAAGCATGATTCCCTATATTGAAGGCAATGCCCAAGTACAAGTTCTCGACCTATAGTGGAAGGTACGCTTCATATTTCTTATTTACTCGCTCCCGTTCTTTTCGATTCCGGTGCATCTCATTCATTCATATCATATGCATTCCTCTATACTATTGGTTTTGAGTCTTCCTTATTGCATGATGAGATTTCCGTGGGTACTCCTCTCGATTCTTTGATTTCTATCTCCCGTATTTGTAGAGATTGCCCGATAGTCGTGTGTGGTCGTGTTCTTTCTGTAGACTTGTTGGTGCTTCCGATACATGAGTTCGATATTATCCTGGGTATGGATTGGTTGTCGACACACCGAGTCACTTTTGATTATTTTGAGAAGACAACTACTTTCAGTATTCCTGGTGAAAGGCAATTCGTGTTTGCTAGTTCGGAACAGGCGCAGTCAGGAGATGGTTTGTTGGCATTCTTAGAGCTAGAATCCACTGGTGTTGACGTTAATACTATTCCGGTGGTGTCTGACTTTTCTGATGTATTCCAGATGATTCCCGCTTTACCGCCAACGAGAGAGATTGATTTAAGTATAAATCTTTTACCTGGTACAGCTCCGATTTCTAAGGCTTCGTATCGTATGGCACCTCTTGAGCTGAAAGAGTTATATGATCAGATTTCTGAGTTGATGGAGCAGAAGTTTATCAGACTGATTACTTCACCGTGGGGAGCTCCGATATTGTTTCTGAAGAAGAAGGACAGGTCTATGCGCCTGTGTATTGATTACCGCGAGTTAAACAAAGTCACGATCAAGAACAAATATCCTTTGCCTAGGATCGAGTACTTGTTTGACCAGCTTCAGGGAGCGCTGTTCTTTTCAAAGATTGATTTTAGATTGGGTTACCATCAGCTGAGGATTAAGAAGGAGGATGTTTCAAAGATGGCATTTTAGACTCGTTACGGGAATTATGAGTTTCTGGTTATGCCGTTTGGTTTGACAAACGTGCCTGCAGCTTTTATAGATTTGATGAACCGAGTATTCTGTCCCTTTCTAGACTAGTTCGTAATTATGTTCGTGGACGACATATTGATTTATTCGAAGATCGAGGCTGAACACGAGGAACACTTGAAGATCGCATTGCAGACTTTGAGGGAGAACACGTTATTTGCAAAATTTGAGAAGTGTGACTTTTGGCAGAAAGAGGTAAAATTCCTAGGGCATGTTGTGTCTAAGGATAGAATTGCAGTGGATTCTTCTAAAGTTGAGGCCGTTACAGATTGGGTTCAGCCGGCGAACGTTATAGAGATTCACAGCTTTTTGGGATTAGCCGGTTATTACCGCATATTCATCGAGGGCTTTTTACGGATTGCAACACCTTTGACTCGCGTGACGCAGAAGGATGTTAGATTAGTTTGTGATAGTAGATGTGATTCATCTTTCGCAGAGTTAAAGAAAAGATTGACTACAACACCTGTTCTTATTGTTCCGTCCAGTGGGCCGAAGTACATGGTTAACAGTGACGCTTTGCTCAGTGAACTTGGCTATCTTCTGATGCAAGAGGGAAAAGTGGTGGCTTATGCTTCAAGACAACTTAAGGTGCATGAGAAAAACTATCCTACTCATGACCTCGAGTTAGCAGCTGTGGTTTTTGCATTGAAGATTTGGCGTCATTATCTTTACAAGGAGAGGTTCGAACTCTTTTCTGATCACAAGAGTTTGCGGTACCTTTTCTCGCAGAAAGAGCTGAATATGAGGCAACGCAGATGGATGGAATTCCTGAAGAATTATGATGTTGACTTGCAGGATCACCCAGGGAAGGCGAATATGGTTGCTGGCGCTTTGAGTCGTTTGCCTAGGGGATTTCTTGCACGTCTGATGATTCATAAGTGGTTGATGCTTCGAAATGTGGCAGATTCTGGGTTGAGTTTGCATTCACGAGGTATGGGTAGTTTTCTTGCAAATCTGAGAGTTCAGCCTTCATTGATTTCTCGGATTATTAAGGCGCAGTAGCAGGATGCTAGATTATAGGCATGGGCTTCAGATGACAGTAGACCCGATTAGACAGTTAGCTCAGATAGCAGTATCAGGTACAGGGGCAGATTATGCATGTCAGATTATGAGGTACTGAAGCGTGAGGTTTTGAGTGAGGCTCACGGCTCCAGGTATACTATTTATCCAGGCAGTACGAAGATGTACCAGGACCTGAAAAGGCACTATTGGTGGGACAACATGAAGCGAGAGATAGCTGAGTTTGTTTCCAAATGTCTTACTTGTCAGCAGGTGAAGGCCGAGTAACAGAAGCCGGCAGGACAGCTCAAACCTTTATAAATTCTAGAGTGGAAATGAGAGCATGTGATGATGGACTTTATTTCGGGTTTACCGCGGACCAAGAAGAACCACGATTCTATTTGGGCGATTGTAGACCGATTGACCAAATCAGTACATTTTATTCTGGTTCGCAAGACTTTGACGGTCGGCGAGCTGAGCAGATTATATGTGAGAGAGATAGTGTGTCTACACGGGGTTCCGTTGTCTATACTGTCAGACCGAGATGCCAGATTTACCGGTAACTTTTGGAAGAGTTTCCAACGAGCCATGGATACTAGATTGGATTTCAGTATAGTGTTCTACCCACAGACCGATGGTTAGACGAAAAGAGTTAACCAGATCCTTGAGGATATGCTTAGGGCTTGTGTTTTAGACTTCAAGAGTAGCTGGGACGAGTACTTTCCTTGGGCAGAGTTCGCATATAACTACAGTTTCCAGTCGAGCATCGGGATGACACCTTATGAGGATTTTTATGGAAGACCTTGCAGATCACCGCTGAGTTGGGCAGAGGTTGGTGAGCAGAGTTTACTGGGGCCAGACTTAGTTCGTGAGGCTACTAGTGCAGTTACAATCATCAGAGAACGGTTTCGTACAGCACAGAGTCGGCAGAAGAGTTATGCAGACATTCGCAGGAGACCTTTAGAGTTTGGGATCGGTGATCATGTTTTACTGAAGGTTTCTCCGATAAAGGGTGTGATGCGTTTCAGTAAGAAAGGGAAGTTAGCTCTGAGATTTATTAGTCCGTTTGAGATTCTGGCCAGAGTTGGAGAGTTAGCTTATCGTTTAGCGCTGCCGCCGCAACTGAGTCAAGTTCACAACATATTCTATATTTCCATGTTGATGAAGTATGAGCGGGATCTGACTCACGTGATTGACTGGGAACCGATAGAGGTTCAGGACGATGCCTCATATATAGAACATCCGGTGTGTATTTTGGATCGCCAGGAGAAGATTCTTCACAGCAAGGTTATTCCTTTCGTGAAGGTGCAGTGGAATCACCACGATCCTAGTGAGACTACTTGGGAGTTGGAGGCAGATGTGAGAGGCCGTTATCCGCACTTGTTCTCGGATTGAGGTATGTGTGGAACTTCGGGGCAAAATTTTCTTTAAGGAGGGTAGAATGTAGTGTCCCATAAATTTTTTATATTTTACTTTCCTGTTCTTCCTAATTTATTCATCTGCATCCATACATTATGCATTCATATCATTTTGCATCCTCATCTCATTCTAGCATCAAGTCTTTGTATTCTTCTTTCGGTGGTTTTGGTGGTTGGGCGGAGGAGTTTGTTGTTGTTGATGTGGTTGTTCTTGTTGCTCTTGTAGTCGCTGATATTGTGTTTTTCCCTTGGTGGTGAGATCCCAGGGGATCTCATGATCCCGGGGGAAGCCTTGTGTTTTTCCAGTCTTGTCAAAATCGTTCGAACGAATATAAATCTTCGTTCGAACGTGTTGACATGTCCTCTGGAAAATTTGTCTTTGGGGTGGTTCGTTCGAACGACTCCCTGTCCCGTTCGAACGAGTTGACCAATCCCATTGAATTTGGCCCATGATCTCCTAGTCGTTCAAACGACTTCTAGGTCCATTCGAACGACTTCAGTATCCATTATGTTAATTCTTATCCATTCAAACGACTTCCTTGTCGTTCGAACGACTTGGCGGTGATTTTCCTCTTTTTAGTTTTTATTTTCATTTCTCTTCCTCATTCCCATTCTCTCTCTCTCTCATTCTCCACTCACCCTCTCCCTCACTCCATCTTTTCTCGATTCCTTGGAGTTTGGCGGTCGTTGTTGGGCCGATTCTTTGCCAAATACTTCGGTGAGTATTTTCTCTTTTTCCTCTTCGAAATGTGATTCGTGATTCTAGGGTTTTGTGATTGTGGTTTGAATTGTGGTTTTGCGTGTTGCGGGTGCCTTGTTGCAGGTATTGGGTTGTGGTCTTGGCGTATTTATTACCGCGGGTTGCTCCGTTGTTTGTTGGATTTGCAGTTGTTGGAGTTCTGAGTTTATCCTCCAGAATTTGAGCCGTTTATCAGGTGAGTATCCCTTCATTGCTAAATTACCTTACTAGTGTAACTCGCGCTGGTTAGGGAATGCATATTGGCATTAAGGTGTTTGTGATTAGGTCATTAATTGTATTATTTCTCAGTTATAGCCGGGATTCTATTATTGTTTTTCCTATCGTTAGGAACGTAGGGCATGTTTCCCTTGTTCTTAATGAGGTAGTGCATTATGAGGTATTTCTCGTGGGTTTCCCTTGGTGGTCGTGTTCCAGTCGGTTGAGACTGATGATATTGGATGTTGTGACTGACTATAAGTCGTTGTTTGCATCTGTATTAGGATTGTTTGCCATCCTCTAAGGCAGGTGGTTATCCTATGTGCATGTCGGCTGGGTTGGGCGACCGTGTTGTCTTGATCCTTGGGATCTGCTTGCAGTGTGGGATTATTTTATATTTTATTAGCTTAACGGAATCGGATACATATTAAAGCTCTACATCGGCTGACCCTCGATAGGACCTAGGATTCCTATATCGGGTTAAAATAGTAGGTGAAGTTCTGGCTGGAGACTACCATATCTATTACCCTTCGGGAGTGTGGGATGGTATGAGACAGTTTCCTTAGGTACCAGTCATATCCTTAAGGTTAAAATTCCTTGGAATAAGTGAAATAAAGTTCGGACGTTGGCTCCGTAGGTTGCAAATCCCAGAATACTCTGATCAAGTGATAAATCTTAAGCGTGGTCGAGCTTGCAAACTAATCGTACCCATTGTATCCAACTGAGATTCTCGTTAAGATTATTATGCATTAGTGGTTGATCAGCCCAATATTTTTAACTATAAGGTCTAGTTCTTTAAAATCATTAGTCATTAATCATTAATCATTCAACATTAGGACTTAGGGCATCATCAAGCATTTGGGATAATTATGGGTTTGCCCTAGTCATCATATCATATCACCATCATGTAATCATAGCATCACGTCATCGCACATATTCCTATTCCTATTCCTACTCCTAATCTCATTCCTATTCACCATTCCTCCCCTTCTTAGCAGGTTTATTTTAATTACTGTAGCTTTTAGCATCTTTATCTCATTCACTTCATCTCTTTCTCTGCACCTGTTATATTAGTATGTTGTTTAGCCTTGTTAGGCATTAGTGAGCTGTGGTTTTGCTCACTCTCTCTTTGTCCCTTCTTTCAAAGGCGGAGTAGTTGTTGTTGGCTGAGAGCTCAGCTGTTAGATCCAGTTCTGGGTTGCTGTAGATCCGTTCTTGTTGATGTACTCATGTATGATTCTAGCTTTTATCGTTGTGTAGTATTTTGAGACACTGTATTTACATTTTCAGCCGTCGTGCATATATATCTTGCTTCTGTTATTTTTCTCTTACTCTGATGATATTGCTATAATCAATGACTAAGTCGGACTTGTCTTTTGGCTCGGTTGTTTGTGGGGGAAAATCGGTTGAATTTCTCGACCTGCACCTTCCGAATGACGGTAATTGGTCTAGCTACCGATTATTAGATTTTGGGGCGTGACAACATTTCTCCCTCAACTTTTTTTACTTTTTCAAACACCAAAACAATGAAGAAGAAAGGCCTCAAAGAACCCAATCCCTCAACACCTTCCCTGGGTCCTCGCGATTTGGGGTCAGAAACACAACGAGCTTCAAATTACTCACAATTTTTGATAGATCCTTCTTCACAGTATCCTAAACAGATTCAGTCAAAGTATTCACAGGTGAACCAAACCCACTCATGCCATTCTAATTAGGGTTTATATTCAAGATTGGCAAAACTTGGGGAGTCGGGAGAAATTAAGATTAAGATTGGGATTTGGGTTTAGATTGTTGTTGTTTGGGTTGATATGAAGGCTGATGTATGTTTGAAGATATAGAAGAGGAGGTTGTGGGAGTTGGTTGTGTGAGAAGATATGGGATAGGTTTGGTTTTATAATTCTGAAATTTACCATATTGACCTTGTTTCGGTCCGGTTTGGGTCTGGTCGGTTACCCGAACCTAATAACCAAAACCGATCCGAGTACAACCGGGTTTCAATATCCAAACCCAAAACTGATCCGGCTTTCTTCAAAACTGGATTGAACCAGTCGGTTCGGTTCGATTTCACGGGTTAACAAGTTTTGATACAACCCTACCATGGACCATGTATTAAATCACAAGATCAAAAGAATTACATCAATTTATTTCTTTCCCTTAGCATCCTCCTCTATTATGACAACAATGATTTGAGGCAAGGATCCAGGGTTGAACGCAACTTCTCCTAACAACACATTTAAGGAAGCTAGAGTATCAGCACATCTATTAGCTTCCCTAAAAATATGAAAAATCTCAAAATTTTCAAAATCTTTAATCTTCTGCTTTATTCATATTAATATAATGCTTAATCTTTGATTTTCCCTTTAATGAAAATCTTTAATCTCTCTCTCTTTCTCTATTTATTTCAATACTTTTAGAAGAAGAAGGGAAAATGTGAGGGTTAAACTGACGTAAACTCTCACATGGAAGCTAAATCAAGAAGTCTTTTACACTAAAATTAACTTAAAACTAAATTTAGGCTAAACCTTAAACTTTATTCAATCACAACTAAGAAATAGACTTACATAGCCCTTTCCTTATGTAGGTCTCAGCCCTAATCCTCCTACAATAACAAGTCTCCTACCTCTCCAAATTAGAATCTAACTAGATATTAAAATAAAAGCAACTCCAATAGTTAATCCCTTGATCTAATAGGCTAACATAAAAAAGAGATCGTTAACGAGTGGACGACATACACTAGAAGCTGTTCACATAAAATTATTCCATCTTAAAAAAAAAATTGATCACAAAATCTAGCCGGGCGTGCTCCCGACGAAGCTCGTGCCACCTTGGTAACACCTTCAAAACCATTAAACACGTCTTGCATGTCAAAATTAACAATTTCGTACACCTTAAGCTTTGACCCTCGGATCCTACCTCGAAACTTGCCATATCCTCTCGATGTACAAATTGATGTTATGACAGTATTTTCACAACTTTTCCTTAAACCAAAACCTAGCAAACGACGTGCTCCAAAAATTACTTGTAATTGATATAATTTTTGTGTCGCTTGACTTGCATAATGAGCTTCAAAGTCCTCCTAAGTTTGATCAATAAACACTGATAAATCTATAAATTAGAATTTTTCCTCTTCTAAAAAGTTGTTGTAATCCTGCCTCTTATCAGTTAAAGATCATAAGTACTTGTAGTCATCCGAGTACTCATCATAGACAGGGGGTAATCCTCCATCATCAAAAAATGGTTGGTGAGCGTCAGAACAATATCAAATATCAGAGAGAAAATTTTTACCTCGTAACTAAAAAGAAAGAAAACTTTAATGACCGTCACTTCCATTATTTGGAACGCTCCTTTTATTCTTTATACTGATGCTTTGATAAGTTCAGCACGTGCTTCAAGACTAGGTGGTCTTCCTATTGGGTTCGTACTTGCAAAAATTATTGTAGCGGACGACACATAAAATTAATATAGAAGTACTGAAATCACTGCAGCAGTGTTGAAAACATTGCAGTAGCCGCCGAAATCACTGTAGTAGTTGCTGGAAAATACTATAGTAGATGTCAAAATCACTGTAGCAATACTAAACACTGTAGCAGTGCCAAAAACAAAAATCCCGATCATCAAAACTGTCTCTTAAAGTTTCAAATCACGAATCAAGAGAGAATCGCCCTAAGAAATACCGTGAAAACCTAAGAATGAATCTCGCTCTGACACCAATTTGACGTAGACTCTCAATATGGGGCTAAATCAAAATGTCTTTTATGCTAAAATCAACCTACAACTAAATTAGGGCTAAACCTTGAACTTTATAATTACGACTAAAAAATAGACTTACACCACCCTCTCCTTATATAAGCCTCAACCATAATCCTCATGTTATGGTATGAACTCGAATCTTGTTCGAGGAAGTTCATCGGAGCTCGTGGGACGAGCGAGGATCGAAGAAGTTTTTTAAAAAAAGAAGGTTTTTTCAATGTTATGTTCGAACAAACTATTTTTCTGTTCGAACAGAATTGACTATTTGTTTGTTCGAATAGAAGAAGCAGGGACAAGTTTGTTCGAATAAACATTATGTTTATTCAAATAAAAGTCATGTCTGTTCGAACAGAACACCCCGAACCCACTTTGTTCGAATATACTGAGAGTCTGTTCGAACAAACTTCGTTAAGTCACTTTCAGAAGTATGTTCTAGAGGCGTTGGCGTGTCTCGTGATCCGTACTTTGAGTTCATCTTTTTGAAATAAATTCCCATGTTTAATTGGGGGTCTAAGGTTATTTTGTTAATCTATCTTGGCGAGTTTAATTCTAGAGTCTTAGAATTTGAAAGACTCCATTAAAGCTTGAGAAGCTTGGAAAAATCGTTGCAACTTGTTTGATCATCATAGTGGATTGTTAGAGGAGTGGTTTTTATTTGCAAGAGTTTTCCACTTCCCTCTTCCGGGTAAATTATTGTGTTTAGTCTTACGTTTAAATTCTTAATTGATCTTTTTGTTTATCGTTCTTGGGTGAGGGATTGGGATTAGCTACCATGATTCCTAATAACTGGTGTCGGAGCGCAAGGTTAGGGCTTATGTAGTGAATAGCGATGGCCGATATGAAAAAAATAGAAATCGATGAATTCAATAGATTAACCTTTGGGATTTGGAAGATGCAAGTAGAAGATTTTTTATATGCGGAGGATTGTGATTTTCTTCTTGGAGGGATTTTGACGAATCTGGCCGATATGGATTGTTTGGAGTGGGAGCTTTTAGATCAAGATGTTCTTGGTAAAGTTCGTTCAACACTCTCAAGTTCCATTTCTTCTAAATTTCCTAAGGTGAGTACCGTGTTAGAGATGTTGAACAAGCTATCAAAGATATTTGAATCAACTTTGAGTGATTTAAATTCTCAAAATTGTGTATTGAGTGTTTCAATTTCTTGTAAACGGGTTACTTTCAACGACGTAGTAGAGGTCTTTGGTGATGATTCTCGCGTACTTCCTTTTGGATATTCGTTGTTAATATCGGGTGATTACTCGAATGTTGAAGTTAAAGGAAAATGAGTTTCACATATTGAGAATGGAAGCAAAATGTGCATAAAGGCATGAAATTACAATTAACAAGATATTTGTTAGAATTGCGGTAAAGTTAGTTATAAGAAGGAAGATTATAGATCGATGAAGAAGGGAAGATCTGCAAAAAGACGTTCGGTGACTTTCTCCGAGGAAGGTAAAAATTCTGATAGTGCCTCCAATCTTATTTCTAATAATTTGAATAATATGACTTGTGATATTCGGGATAAACTATGTAATGTGATTCATGGTACTTAGGATAAGTCATGGTGGTTGTTTTATAGTGTTTGTAAAAAGTCGAGGTTAGACTTGGTTGCTCCATTGGAAATTACATCGAGTAAAAGCAAATTGTCTAGATACGATGAGTACTATCGCATAGTAGGTAATGGAGTTGTTCGGATTACATTAACGAATAATAATTTATTACTTTCGGACATGGTGTAAAATGTGTCTAGTATGGCTTGAAATATGCTTTCGAGCCAACTATCGAACTTGGGTTTTTTGGCTACCTTCGGCAATGATGTTTTCTCGATCATGAAAGATGCTACTATTTTAGCTTGGGACAAAAGACAAGATACATTCTTAGGGATGTGTAACGTTAATGATGAGATTATTGGTGTTGTTACTTCGATGGTGAACTCTAGAGCATGGCATGAAAAACTTGGTCGCGTGAGCGTTTGGATAAAAACATTATTCTTGAAGAGAATACTTGACAAGTTAAAATTGAAAGATTTGTTCTTTTGTGAAGATGTTGTCTTGCTAAAGTAAAAGAAAGTTGGGTTTCCTAGAAAGAGAAGAAAATCGAATATGGAATCGAACCACTTATACGATGATGTATGGAAACCGACTAGAGTTAGTTCCAATAGATTATTTCATTGTTTTTTTGTTTTAATTAGTGATTCCACACGAGAGTTTGGTGTACATTTCTCGAAGAATAAAATAGATTGGTTTGATGTCTTTACTAGATGAAAAGCTTGGGTTGAGATTGAGACGGGTTCAATGTTGAAGTGTCTTAAGTCTAACGGTGATGGTGATCAATTTTGTTGTGACGAGTTTGTTATAAATAAAACATCTATTGGGATTGAAAGGCTTGAGAAGATCCCAATAATACTGCAAGAGTTTGGTATGGCTGAAAGTGTGGTCCGTAAGATTACTGAAAGGGCGCGAAGTATGAAATATTTTATCGAATTATCAAAGCTGTTTTGGGTGGATTTGGTAGTTTCGGGGTTTATATAAAGTCTTAGTATGCATTGGATCTTAGACTATTATAAGAGATCACTAGGACAAAAAAAGAGGTAATCATTTATACTTCTTTTGTCTATTCCAGTAGTAGATCATTACTAGATTATATGTCTAGTTTGTGCATGTTCATTGGATATGTTTGTGATAATTTTGGTGATCGATCTTGTGATGCGAAGAATCTAAAAATTATCCAACTTATTGATGTGATATCCAATGATGATGTCTTTTGCAAATACATAGATGAGTGGACCAGAAAAGTGGATTTATCGGGGTCATTTGAGTATGTAAAAATCACTGCAGAGATAGTGTTGGAACCATTGGTTGAAAAGGTCCAACGAGAACCGTATACTCTTCCGATTATAATGAAAATAAGAACCAAGGCTTTGAGACATGCGACTCGTTATCATTATTCTCGACATTGTTTGTGGCTAGCTGGTATTGGTGATGACTATAAGGTGGCTTTACAAGGTGAGGTCATGGGCAAGTGAAAGCTTGTCATGGATGATGATGAGATGGGATCTCAATCGTCATATTGGGTATAGGATGTAATTCTGTTACCGATGGTAAAAATCTTTACTTCACAAGTTCATTTACAAGTTAAACAAGAACAAATTTGTTCAAGCGGTTTAAGGTAAAACTTGTGGCTAAGTGCTTTCAAGAAGAAACAGGTATTTATGTCAAGATGTTTTGATTCACTGGTTGTGAAGCTAGTTGTATTGTGGTGGCTTTGTTTTTTTGGATTGAGTAATTCTTGATATGGAATAAAAATTCTTCAAGTTTGATCTTATTGAAGATGGGTATGTAAGTCAGCTATATGGATACATAGTTACTGGGTAAAGTTGCATTATGGAGGCTCATACATGATAGCTTCATATGCGTATTCAAGATATACATTGAAACAATGGGGCTCAATGTTAGATATGTTTATATCATTGGTGGATTTATGAAATACCACAAAGACCATTGTTGATGTTGAGAGTTTTGAAAACTCATGGATTATCCATTCTTAGAGTATTGATGATATGCTAGTTGCGTATGGAAGTTCTAGCATAGGTGAGATTAAAGAGTCGTGGGAACGGTTATCTCAATAAAGGGTTGGACTGATGGATTGGCTAATCCTTGGCATATGGTATAGTACAACAGGAAGAACGTGAAACATAAGTTGTTATTGATATAGTACATTGAGACTGGTTGGAGTGTTATTTGGTAGCATACCATTTGTCATTACTTCGAGCTTGAGACATGTATTTATTTGGTTATGAAATGCGATATGAGTTTAGATCGAGGTATGTATAACTCATTGATGATTTGTTTGCTAATGTATGTCATTGTTTACATGAGACCAGAGTTTTCCCATAAAGTAGGAACTGTGAGACGTTGATAATGAATATTATGTATTCGAAGAAGACTCGGTTGTAACTCATAGCTATAAAGTGATTCTTGTTCGGCTTGCAGGGTTGTGCTCACTTGTAATGGCGGAGTACGTTAGTGACATGGAAATGGCTACAGTTTTGTGGTGTTATATCGAAACTACTTGAGTATCAAGATGACAATGGTTAATTGCATCATTGATTGCAAAAGCATAAGTAGAGTGTGGGTTGAAAGTTTGCAAGGGGACGTTCTTGATTATTTTGTTGAGAAAAATATTCAAAAACATTAACACATGGTTTTGTGTGGTACGAAAGTTTTTGGCGTGAAGAGTTCGGTTTGACACAGTTACAAATGTGGTTACTTTGAAGATGGGTAGAGTTACGGGAACCTCATATTTCAAATTTTAAGTGGGAGAATTGTTGAAGATTGTGAAATTTCGTAAATGGGTCTTCAAGATTGAAGGTCCGGGTAGTGCGAACAATTCATTTGGAGATCTAGAGATGGGTTACGAGATTTGATTTCAAGTGGGTGATTGTTATAGTATGAACTCGAATCTTGTTCGAGGAAGTTCATCGGAGCTCGTGGGACGAGCGATGATCGAAGGCGGTTTGAAAAAAAAGGTTTTGTGCAAGAAAATCTTTGGTATCATACAATTACTAGTAAAAGAAAATCTTTGGTATTAAACATTTTGTGTTCTTTTCATACTCAACATGCAAGGAAATCTTCAGTGCTTTACGTGATTTAATAAATCTGAGATAAATCTAAAAAGGAGTATAAAATCAAAGATAAAATTCATTGAACTCATCGTAAAAGAAATCTTTGAATTTATCACCTTTTCAAAAAATACATGCATTTATTTTACTCACACAACAAATTCTGACTATTAAACCATGCATGAATCGGTAGAGGTTCATTCAGTTGTTTTCTTTGGAAATTTGTTATTTGAAAAATGGCAAAACATCAACTTGCTTTGGTTGTTGTTGCTATCTTTCTCTTCATTATGGTTTTCACCAATTCAAGTGGTTTGTATCTCTTTTAGTATGTGATGATATTAAACATTGCATTTAAATATTGGCTAGTAAAGGGTGGTTGTGCAGGGGCTAGAGCAATCGAAGAAGCTAGGGATCAAATATCATTTGAGGTCAGACATGATACAGTAGTGCATCCAGATGTAACATATACTATTGATGGAAGGTGTAAAACACAGGAGGAATGCAAGCAACATTGCGTTGAAATCGGCTACCACTTTAAGGAGACTGGATGTCTCTTTACTACTTTGGACCCTCTTGGCTACTGTGCTTGCCCCAAAAGGATATAATTGAGCGACTATAAGTGCAACTTTTAATAAGTTATGAACAAGATCATCTTATCACAGAGATGTAAGAAAATTGTTACAATATTAATGCATCATCAATCTCAATAAAAAGTTTTTTCGCGATGTTTGTCGAAGTAGATAGTTTGAACTGTATGGTTTTTTACAGTAAATCCATGGAGGCTTGCAAGATTTTGCTTCAAAATTCGTCCCACAAGTAACAAGAGGGTCATAGTTAAAGGCAGGGGCGGAGCTACATAGAAGCCAGTGGTTTTTATGGAGAAACTTCAACATTGTGTAGGGTTTCGAACCCACTCAGCAGCTTAAATTTACCCTAGCAGAAGTTCCGAGCCCACTCAAAATCATATCTATACCATCTTTGGTGATAAAATTGAGTAGGAAATTACTTTAATAGTTACGAGCACTTAGGCACACACTATCGCGCATGCTAGACCGTTATGTTGAGTAATTAATTAGCCATTAATGGTGCATAAAATAAGTAATTAAAGATATGGTTTATAGAATGCATTTTTGTTGTTTGCAGAATTTGTTGTGTTTGCTACTTGGCCAATGTGGTATTGATATGCAGATTTTGATTAGCTGTCGAATATACTCTTATCTACCCGAAGGGGATCTATATGGGTCCCACAAGTTCATTTAGTTTTTATCTCTTTTTTCTCTCTCCTTCAATGGGGGTCTCTGTAACTCTGGTCTTTGTGTTACTCTCACTCTCACTCTCACTCTCACTCTCTACTCTCTCCCTAACAGATCACAACATGAAGCAAACCAAAGAACTGAGAATCGTATTGAGACAATTAGCAACTTAAAAAGAAAATTTTGGCCAAGTAGCAAAAGTAACTCACCAAGCAGCCATCATTTTTTCAACCATTAATGAGTTTGACCAAGAAAATCTAGGTTTTGACCAATAAAGTTATGTGGGCAAAAAATAGGACACGAATACAAAGCTAAGTTGGATGCATGATGCAACTCAGTTATGAGAGATATAATCAGGTTTTAAGCATATCCCAACATGTTAGCGGCTAACTACTGGCTCAACTATCTATACAAAAAGAGGTTGTTTTTATCTATTTAACTAGTAATGAGAGTTTTGACAAACTAATTTTTACCAACTCTAGACAAAAATAATTAGCAGTGACTTCAAGAAGAATACAATGGACACTCTCATCGAAATTGCCACTAAATAAACATGACGTTTATATATAACAATCAAATAACCAATAGAGTACATGCATTTCGTGATCAACAGGAGGCAATTTTTACGACAGCCTTTAGAGCTTAGTCAAAGTGACCTGCTTATATTGGACAAATCACTTATACGTAGGAAAGAACTACAACATACATCTATATACACAGGGGCGGAACCAAGATTCTAGGTTCGGGTATATTCGTAATTTTAGAGGGATATTTACTAATATTATTGATTAATTACGTAATTTAGTAAGTGATTTTTTTTTGGAAATTGTTGGTACTCTGTGTTCATGTGTATTTAGTCTACTTCATTTTATCTATATTTTGGTTGCATTTAATTCATTAGTACTTTTTCGACAGCAATGACTTGCTATCACAAGACACGTCCGCGAGTCATTCATGTTTAAACAATAGGCAACAACGCTTTTACTATGAGCTAATGTGACGCCCAGACTTTGTAAGTAGTATCCTTAGGTTGTAAGAAAGCTTTGTACAAATTTTCATTTATTTCTGTAAATGTTAGCTTAGGAAAATGGGGGAGTACGCTTCGTCTCCACTTTTGATGTTTCCTTTTAGAACTTAGTTATTTTCCTATTTCCTATATATGTAGAGGACTAGTATCCAATACACCCAAGAAAGAATTTAAGCTTGTAATAGTGCTTTGTAATAGTTGTTGATATCTGAATGAAATGATGCCTTCAAAGACCCTTTGTACAGTGTTTGTGATGCGTTGAGATTATGTGATGCTTTGCGATGTTGTGTTGCTAAACAATTGATAGAGAAGAGTAATTAGGCTTACTTGGGACAGGTGTCTTGAGTGCCGCACGTGCCAAACTTGATTTTAAGTTGGTCTGTGTCAGTTGGTATCAGAGCGATCTAGTTGAAAGCGATCCAGTTGCGACGGCAGAGGGTCTGAATGCTACTAACCACGCCCAGGTCCTTGCCCCGCATGTGGGAGGACCATCCGTTAATCCCCGGCCCTTGAATACCCGAACGCGGTTGGACCAGTTAGAGGAAAAGATGCAAGCTCTAAGTGGGATTATCGATCAAGTGACGACTCTGGAGGAACGATTGGACGGTTTCTCAGACGATCAGGCTTATGTGGGCGAACGTCTCGTTACGTTAGAGGGAGTGGTTGAAGGGAATATGGCTACTCTTCTGGATCAGGTGGCTGAACTTTCCTCGAAGGTAAATCTCCTAGTGAAGGTTGTTGGAAATGGAAAACCCGCACCTTTGGGCGGCGGTATAGACAGGCCCAGGATCAAGGTCCCCGAGCCCAAGGCGTACGAGGGAGCGAGGGACGCAAAGGAGGTAGAGAGCTTCCTTTTTGATATGGAGACGTACTTCAATGTGGTTAGGCCTGATAGCGAAGGTGCAAAGGTGTCGATGACAACCATGTACCTCACCGGTGATGCTAAACTATGGTGGCGCACCAAGTATGCTAAGATCCAGAGCGGTCACTGTACTATTAGAACGTGGGATGACTTGAAGAAAGAGCTGAAGAATCAGTTCTTACCCGAGAATGTTGAGTTCATTGCTCGGAGGAGTTTAAGGCAACTGAAGCAGACAGGCAACATCCGTGAGTATGTGAAGCGGTTCTCAGCCTCGATGTTAGATATCCGTGACATATCTGAAAAGGATAAGTTGTTTTGTTTCTTGGAAGGTCTGAAACCATGGATCCAGAATGAATTGCAAAGGCAACGGGTTCAAGATTTGGCTTCCGCAATGGCCTCCGCTGAACGTATCAACGGCTACACCCCTATGCAGGGTGAGCGTCGACCGGCTCAGTCGCAGTCTAGTTCCTAGTCGCAACAAAGAACGGGATCCTCCAATAATTACAACAAGGGCAAGAATGGGGGGTACCAAGCTAGAGGTGGGATAGACCAAGGTCATGGGCAGAACAGGAGTGGAGGAGCAAGTACAGGTGGTGCCTCGAGTTCCAATTCTGGGAGGGAGTACCACAGACCACGTAACAATGGCGGCGCTTCCTCCCCGTCCAGGTTTCAAGGACGTCCTGGGAACTTGAAGTGTTTTCTTCGTGGAGGGAATCACAAAGCTTATCAATGTCCTCAGAAGACGACCCTGAATGCTCTAATGGCATCGCACGGGGACCAAGGCAATGACACCACTCAGGGAAATGATAGCGGTGAAACTCATATGGGTTCTCTTTACTTGCTCAACGCCGTGGTCACTCAGTTGCCAGAGGTTAAACCGAAGAAGGGACTCATGTACGTAGACCTTAGTATTAATGGGCAAAATACTTTGGCGATGGTTGATACAGGTGCTACCCACAACTTTATTGCCATTCAAGAGGCGAATCGTCTGGGACTGCGTTTGGTGAAAGATTCTAGCCGGATGAAGGCTGTAAACTCTGCCGCAATGCCGATATGTAGTGTTGCCAAGTTGGTTCCAGTTAAGATGGGACAGTGGAGTGGAAAGGTTAACCTTCTCGCTGTGACATTGGATGATTTTAAGATTATATTGGGAATGGACTTTCTCTGCTACCACAAGGCAGTGCCAATGCCATTCGTCAACTCCTTAGGGATTTTTGGTGACAATCCCTCAATCATTCAGACGTCCACGCAGAAAGATGAAGGCAGAATATTATCAGCTCTTCAATTGGAGAAGGGACTGAGGCGAGGGGAGCTGACTTACCTTGTAACCTTACGGTTAAAGCCGGATGATCAGAATCATGATGACCTGCCGACGGAAGTCTCCCGGGTACTTACAGAATTCAAAGATGTGATGCCGAAAGAATTTCCAAAAGTGTTACCTCCACGAAGGCCTATCGATCATCAGATTGAGTTAGTCCCTGGAACCAAGCCTCCTACAAAAGGGCCATATAGAATGAGCCCGTCTGAACTAGCAGAGCTTCGGAAACAGCTTGATGGACTACTGGAATCGGGCTTTATTCGCCCCTCAAAGGCGCCATACGGTGCCCCGGTCTTATTTCAGAAGAAACAAGCTGGAAGCTTGCGATTATGTGTCGACTATCGAGCCCTGAACAAGGTAAAGGTGAAGAACAAGTATCCAATACCGCTCATTGCCGACTTATTTGACCAGCTTACATCTGCGAAGTACTTCTCTAAACTTGATTGAGATCGGGTTACTATCAGGTCAGGATCGTTGCCGAAGATGAACCAAAGACGACTTGTTCCACTCGGTATGGGGTATATGAATTTCTTGTCATGCCATTCGGCCTGACCAATGCTCCTACAACTTTCTGTACTCTTATGAATGAGCTCTTCCAGAAATATATCGACAAGTTTGTGGTGGTGTACCTGGATAATATTGTCATATACAGCCGCACTATGGAAGAGCACCTTGAACATCTTCGCCTTGTATTCCAAGTCTTGCGACTGAACCAGTTATATGTCAAGTTGGAGAAATGCTCATTCGCGCAGGAACAAGTTATGTTTCTTGGACATGTTATTGGCGGAGGATAGATCCGTATGGATATGGAAAATGTCCGCGCTATTGAAGAGTGGAGAGCTCCTACGGAGGTTACAGAAGTGCGTTCTTTTCTTGGCCTCGTGAACTACTACCGCAAGTTCATTGAAGGGTATTCGAAACGCGCGACACCCCTTACAGATCTTCTCAAGAAAGACTTCTTTTGGTCTTGGTCTGTGAAGTGTCAAACAACATTTGACGATCTGAAGCATGCGGTGATTAACAATCCGGTTTTAGCCTTGCCATATATTACCAAGCCGTTTGAGGTACATACTGATGCGTCTAATTTTGCTATCGGTGGAGTATAGTTACAAGAGGGACATCCGGTGGCATACGAAAGCAGGAAGCTGAATGATACAGAGAGGAGGTATTCAGCCCAGCAGAAGGAACTCCTTGGTATTGTGCATTGCCTACGAGTATGGCGACACTATCTGTTGGGAATGAACGTTCTGGTGAAGACCGATAACAGTGCGGCAAGCCATTTCCTTACACAGAAGAAGTTGACCTCAAAGCAGGCTCGTTGGCAAGAGTTTCTAGCCGAGTTTGATTTAGATCTCGAGCACAAGCCAGGGAGGATGAACAATGTGCTGGATGCATGAAGCCGGAAGGCTGAACTTGCGGCCATCTCTACAGCTGCCGAACAGTCTCACTCTTATATTACCAGCACCCTCCATGATAGGATCCGCGAAGGGTTAGCGGTGGATCCTCAGACCCAGGCCATGATTAACTTGGTGAAACAGGGGAAGACAAGACGGTTCTGGGTGGAAGATGGTCTTTTATACACGAAGGGACAACGACTTTATGTTTCTCGGTTCGTAGGACTAAGGCGGGAGCTGATCAAGGAGTACCATGATACTCTTTGAGCAGGCCATCCGAGCTGGCGGAGAACCCTATCCTTGCTACACAGGGGGCACTATTGGCCAAATGATCAGAATGAAGTGATGGATTATACGCGGACTTGTCACATTTTCCAGCAAGACAAAGTTGATCGGGATTTGCCACTTGGATTGCTGGAACCACTTCCCGTGCCGACACGACCTTGGGAAAGCGTCTCTATGGACTTTATCTTTGGGTTACCCAAGACGAAAGGGTATGGTTCCATACTCGTGATCATCGACCGGTTCTCTAAGTATGCAACATTCATTCCAACTCCAATTGTTTGTACGGCAGAGAAAATAACGCGTCTCTTTGTGAAGAATGTTGTAAAGTATTGGGGCGTGCCAAATGACATTGTCAGCGATAGAGATCCGAGATTTACTGGGAAGTTTTGGAAGAAAGTATTTAGATTGCTGGGATCCACTCTCAACTTCTCAACCAGTAACCATCCGCAATCAGATGGTCAGACAGAACGCTTCAATGCAATGTTAGAAGAGTACCTCCGACACTTTGTCAGGGTGAACAAGAAGGACTGAGCCGAACTTTTGGATGTAGCACAGTTTTGCTTTAATCTGCAGAAGAGTTCCTCCACCAACAAGAGTCCTTCCGAGATACTGTTAGGACAGAAGCCCCTCACGCCGCATACAGTGGCCTCCGATTACAAAGGAAGTATTCCGAGAGCCTACCAGTTTGCAAAAGAATGGCAGAGAAATACAGATATTGCTCGGGCCTCTCTGGAGAAAGTGTCAGCCAGAATGAAGAAATGGGCCGGCCAGAAGAGACGACCAGATTCTTTTCAAGTTGGGGACCTTGTTCTGATCAAGAGATCCCATCTCAAGCAGCAAGGTGGCAGAATACACCAAGGGCTAGTATCCAAGTACATTGGTCCGATGCCAATCATTGGTAAAGTTGGGAAGGTTTTCTACAAGCTTCAATTACCTTCCCACCTTCGCTTCATCCATCCAGTGTTTTATGCCAGTACTCTAAAGCCTTACCACCAAGACAAGGAAGATCTAAGCAGAAGTACCGTCAGGCCTCATGTTTCGCTCAAGCCAGTCAGCTCTAGCAAAGTTCCAGAGAGTGTTCTTGCTCACAGAGTGGCCCATGTAGACCCGGACACCAAAGATAAAGTTTATGAGTACCTTGTGAAGTGGAAGGATCTGCCAGATACTGAAGCCAGCTGGGAGCACCAAGATTCTCATCCCCTTCTGGTCCGACTGAGGAAGACTGAGGCCAAGCAAGAGAGGAAAGAGAACAGGCAGATGTGGAAGCAGAAGAAAAAGTTGACGAGGGCGTCTCCAAGCTGAGTGGGAGAGAGTGTGACGCCCAGGCTTTGTAAATAGTATCCTTAGGTTGTAAGAAAGCTTTACACAAATTTTCATTTATTTCTGTAAAGGTTAGCTTAGGAAAATGAGGGAGTACGCTTCGTCTCCACTTTTGATGTTTCCTTTTAGAACTTAGTTGTTTTCCTATTTCCTATATATGTAGAGGACTAGTATCCAATACACCCAAGAAGGAATTTAAGCTTGTAATAGTACTTTGTAATAGTGTTTTGTAATAGTTGTTGATATATGAATGAAATGATGCCTTCAAAGATCCTTTGTACAATGTTTGTGATGCGTTGAGATTATGTGATGCTTTGCAATGCTGTGTTGCTAAACAATTGATAGAGAAGAGTAATTAGGCTTACTTGGGACAGGTGTCTTGAGTGCCATACGTGCCAAGCTTGATTTTAAGTTGGTCTGTGTCAGCTAATATTTCTTATGATAACACGATCATTCTTACCACTTCTAAGCTGTAACTCATAAATATTTAAACTTATATAGGTGAAGAACACCAACCTCAACAATTTCATATGCGGTTCTCATATCATGGGCAAGAAACTCATGAAACTTACATCTCACCAACTCCGACTTCCTCCACTGCTCATGAATCTTCTCAAGAACCATCTGCGTAACTCCAGCTTTCGGCACAGTAATCCTCTCCCTCAATGTCATTTCTACGGTCCTCAACCTCCTCAACTCTTGTTCCTCAATCGTCAACTCCGCTAAACTCGGCGCCCTCACTCTCTTCTTCTTACCCCCTAATCTCCCCACCTCACCTTCACCCACATTATCCCCTTTCTCCCATGGCAATACCATACTACCCTCATCATCATCATCATCATTCATAATAGTATCGGGTCGAATCCATTTCCTCTATAACAAATCCCCCAATTTCTCCTCCTCCTTCTCATTACTACCAATATAATCGACTCCTTCTACGCTATCACCCTCCTACTCCTCCCCATCTGAATCCAGCCCTAGGTTTCACAACCGATGAACAATCCTCCCAATTGCGTTTCTCCCCTTATCTCCTCCCTCAAAATACCTAATCTCTTCCTACTCCGTGTTATCGAAGAATCGCTTCTTCGGGATCGAGGGAGAGGGGTTGATTGGGGGCCATTTGTTGAGCCATGGAGATGAAGAAGAAGGGGGAAACCCTAGGTTATTGTTTGGTGGGGTGGTTTCTAGGAGAGTTTCGAAGAGAGGGGTTTGAGGTGAAGGAGGGGTGGTCAAAAAATTTTTTTTTTTTTTTTTTTTTTTGACAAAATTTACCCCGGGCTATAGCCCGAGTAAGTCTACTCCTAGTTCCGCCCCTGTATATACATTAGTTGAACTATAAGCGTTCTCTTTAGCAAAATGAGGTAACATCCTACACCATTACCAAGTATCAAATTATGAATTTGGCTTCCCACTTGCAGAATGAGGCAATAATTACAACATACATCTATATAGTTGAACTATAAACGTTGCCTTTAGCAGAATGAGGTAACTTCCTACACCATTATCAAGTACCAAATTATCGATTTGGCTACCCACATGGAGAGCTTCAACTTCTACTCTATCAGTTATTCACCACTAACTACCGGCCAAACACGGGATAAATGATGACTGATATGGGTGACAGGGCATCATACTAGCAGATCAAGTTGAGCTTCCAGTAAACCGGTTAAGTTTCTTAAACCTTGCAACCTAAAACATGTTCAGCTGCATTTATAGAGCTGGCATCTCATTTTAGCACTTATAGCTTAACTAAAATTAGGGGTGAGCACGGGTCTGTTCGGGTCGGGTTTTGGCCTGAACCAAAACCGAACCGACCTAAGTCGGTTCCTAAAATTGGGAACTGAAACCGAACCGATTAGATCTCAAACCGAAACCGACTTGACCCAAAATTTTATAAGGTAAACCGCATCAAACCGAAACTGAACCAAAAAAAAAATTATTTTAATTTTTTTTACAGATAATTGATACATTAAGTGAAACCCAAATGCTCCAACAATAAGAGAAACCCAAATGCTCCAAAGATTTACTCATTCTAAAAGAAAATCTCCTAAAAGAAACCCAAATGCTCTAACACTAAGAGAAACCCAAATGCTCCAATAGTAAGGGAAACTAGTAACCTAAAATCCGAAATCCTTCGTTCGTCGATGCAAGAAGTACTCTCTTGGGTATCCACCATGAAACCAGCTTCAAACTTTCTCCCAATAACGCAGACCTTTGAAGAAGAAAAAACCCAACAACAACGACAATCAAACATAATCCCAAACGCCAACGACATGGCGATGATCAAAGTGGGTGCTAAAAATATCCTTTTTCGTCGATTAAAGATCAGAGTGAAAGAAATAGAGGAGCCGAGGATCTAAGAATCTAAAGAAAGCACAAATCGATGAAGAATTTTGTGATTAAATTTAGTTTTCAATGATTAAAATGTTGTTGAGGAAATTGAAGGAAGAGAGAGAGTTATGTTATACAGTCTACACTTCTAATTGTCTATGTCGGTCTCTCTTGGGAGTTAGGAGTATTTAAGGCTTTAGGCACACGCAGACTTCCAAAGAGGATGATTTATCGGTTCGGTTCGGTTTCTTAAGTAGAGAACCGAAACCGAACCGAAAGCCTTTCGGTTTCGTGTTTTGGAAACCGAAACCGAACTGAAGCTCTTACAAATCAAACCGTTTTGCTTAATATGGTTCGGTTTCTCGGTTTCCTCAGTTTTTTGCTAGATTTTTTTAGCCCTAACTAAAATTTTAAATAGATACTTTAGGAATTAAATAATGTTTACTAGATGTTATCTATTGATCATTAATCGGGAAAAAAAATTAACTACAATATAATCGCAAAAGAGAGCTCCAGCAAAATGATATTTTAAACCAAGCTGTGGTTGGCCAACAGAAGATCGCACTTTCAAGTGCACTAACTTAAACGGTAAAAGAAAAGTTCAATAAATAATGAAAAAGTCGTTATACCATGTTATTTCAGAATTTTTGAAACCAGGTTGGCCAACATATCTAAGAAATGCCATACCAACCACGAAAACTCCCATTCCACTAGGATGTTGACTGCCAAATTGCATAACTGCACATCCAAGCGTATAGAGATGAATAAATTGAACTTTAGAATAAAGCAATACTAATGGGGTAATGCATTATTACTTAATTTCTAAGTTCTCAAAAATGAAGACAAGTGTTTACATGTGTGAGACTGGAAAACTTATTACCATTACTTAACATAGAAAATAATATATGATAGCATATTATTCCCATTGGAACCTCATTTTTTCTTATATTTTTTTGTAAAGCCGTTTTTCCATTTTGTTATTAAGATTTGATAAATGTTCAGCTTAATAGGCAATAATGAACACATGTTCATACATGCTTTTCTTACGACAACTGATGTGTTGGAGAAGTATCCATATGTTAATTTTATTAAATCATATCATACATGACCAAGTCACGATGTCATTGTCACGATGACCAACTGATTTAATGGTCGTTCTTTAACAACAAAACAGGGCCCTTTGAGTTGTCTTGTGGGCCTTTGGGCTTTGTACCCTTCGGGGCTTGTGTGGCCTTCGGGCTTTGTACCTCTTCGGAGGCTTGTGTGTGCTTTCGGGCTTTGGAAGCCCTTCGGGATTAGTTACTCTGTGGTTACGGATCCCTTAAAAATTGGCTTGCCTTCAAACTTTGGAATCCCTTCGGGACTTGGTTACTAGTTACGGATCCCTTAAACTGGCTTACCTTCCCCCCAAAAAAAAAAAATGCACCTCCAACTCTGTAAAGTCTTCAAGAGATTTTCAACTTAGCCAAAATACGTCCATGACATATGTATCCGTGTATTGTTGTAGGAGGTAACTGGTTTATTTCTTAATTTGCTTATCTGTTGGTGGCATTAATGTGTATATTTTTGATTGAATTGATTGATCAAATGAATGAAATCTTCACATCAAATGTTGTTTTTGGTAAACCATTAATATTAGAACTTTGAACCTACAAATACTACAATAATGAATGTTTTACACTCATCAATAGATCTTGCTTTATTTCAGATACTAACTTCACAACAATGTACAAAAATACATGCCTTAAGTGATATTGTTGAAACTCGTCATCTACTTGAAATACTTAGTCGTGGTGTGATCATGTCCTTTGTATACATACTTGTGTATATATATTACGCACTGAACACTTGCACATATTTCGTGGTTGATCTTTTTTCCACTGAACACTTGCACGTTTGTCTTGCGGCAGTGATACACAAAATACGCATCAGTGTTCATCGTTGTAGTCTCCATGTATGCCCTAGGTTGGCTTTTGGTGTATTTTCCATTTTTCATTTCAGGGTGTACGGGGAATTTGGTGTGTCTGAAGGATAACTTGATGCTTAAGTTATTACAGTAAAAAATGGCCATAAGTACTTGCAAAAGCAAAAGATCTGGTCCTAAAACAATTTAGTTTCAAGGCAAACGGTCCTTGTGTACATCAACAACAACAAAATAATTGTCAAAAATCAATTAATGTCTTAGGCAAACATGCCCCTGAATATACATGAACTACCAATTTTTTTCTAAAATAAATAATTAATGTTTTCAGAAAATAAAGCCCCTAGTAGCTATCAACCAAAATATTTTCTCAAAAAGTTAATTAATGTTTATGGCAAACAGGGCCTTGAGTACCCATTAATTAAACATGGCAAATAAGGAAAACATGGCCCTGAATATCATCAATATTTTCTCTAAAACTTCTTAGGCAAACAGGGTCATGTGTACCCATCAACAACCAAAATATTTTCTCAGAAATATATTTAATGTTCTCGCCAAACACTCAATACGACCCTGAGTATACATAAGAACAAATGAATTTTCAAAAACTAATTGATGTCAAATGATCAGACATGAAGTCCCCTAACATTAATAAAACAAAATAAAGTATTAAAAAGGAAACCATTGAAAATAGGCCCTGAGAACTCATGAACAATAAAATATTTTCTCAAAAACCTTTTAGGCAAACACGACCTAAGTACAAAACCAAACAGGGCTTATGAAAACATGGCATGGATTCTCAAAATAAAGAACTACTGAGCCAATCAAGGCTTAGTAATTGACCCACCCTTCATCCTTGATTTCATATTTGTCCCTCCATGAACTCAATTCAAACAACAACTTCACGAATTTCATACCATATATCTTCCTCCACCAATAAATAATATGAAAAAATAAAAACAAAAAAAAACTAATACCGCTACACCATTTTTGACGACATCGTATATTAATGATGCCTATAAAGAAACTTAAAAAACTTTAGCCCAATTAAAACTTAAAGAGAAAGAGAAAGAGAGCTTACTGTTGCTTGTAATTGTATGTGGAGTTGAACTCAGGCGAAGAGAATTAAACTTTCTCTAGTAAATTAGTACATGCTAATGAAAAAAAATCCATTAACTTCTTCACTTATAGTTAAGATGAGAGGGAGAGAGAGAATTCCATTTCTACATAGTGGTTGCAGATGTATAGGTGAAAGATACCGTGAGGGTGTGAGAATGAGGGACATTTGAACTTAAAGAGAAGTGGTTTTGTTTGTAGGGACACATGGCAGTAAAATATGGAGGTTTTGCCACATGTTTGAAACCAAGTTAACCCTCAACTACGGTTGTAACCTACTATTATATTGAATTGATATAATTTCCCCTAGAAAAGTGAAAACAATTGTACACTATTGATTTTTTATATTTTGCATCGAGAGACGTAATAATTAGCGTTTGTTTTGATACAAGTACCCTAGTATGTAATATAGATTTACTTTTCTGTAGGTTCTTAAGTGTTATACAAGTGCATTGTGCGTATCCGCTACACTACTATAAACTTAACAAAACCCATGCTAAAAACTAAAAATAAATAAGACATGTCCAGAAATCAAGGTTACATATACACATAAAGGCAAGTAAACAATATTGCAGAGGATAAGAATGAAAACTGTCGAGAGTAGTCAACCCACCCTCAACATGTTCTAGAAGTGAAGGCTGCATAAACATATAGCGGTATGATTCTAGGTAACAAACCATATTGGTCAGGAAAAGAACAAAAACTGTCAAACTGTAGTCAACCCGCTCTCGAGGCTAAATCAAAATGTCAAGTGACAACTCGTCAATTGGAGGCTGACAACTTATCTACTGGAGCAACAATGGCAAGAAGAGAGGATTGCTCCAACAAATAATACTGTGCAGCAATCCCCTTCTTCTGCCAATGATACTCTAAAGGCTGGTTATGTTTTCGAGTTACCAAGCTGTGTAAAAAATAGTAACACTCCGGTTATTTCTACTCCTGATTCTAGCATTCCTGATGTCTACTCTTGATTCTAGCATTCCTGATGACATTGTTGTTCCCAAAAGGTCTATAGAACAGGTTGATTACACTTCACTAGTTTTTCTTGAAATTTCTTGTGTTATTTCAACTTTTTTAATTGACTTTCAGTTTCTGTGACGTGAGTACTTATAAATCATGTATCTTACTTATTTCCAATTTACTAGTGTAGCTGCACGCAAGATGCGCACATGAAATGTACTTAAAGTAAATGATTTACAAAAAGTATTCACTTTGACTCTTTTTTGTAACCGCATATACGTACTATAAGAAATAATCTATATAGACAGTTTTTTTTCATTATTACCCACTCGACCAAGATTAAATTAACTTCTTAGTAGTCCTAATCCATCATTCTCACTCGTATACATAAGTGAAAGCACAACCAATTATCTCCAAAACCATGGAGAAGAAATAATAATATGTTTTGAATGCACAAGTACTTAAAAACATGGAATTAATATTTAAGTAAATAAGAAAAAATGTGGAGATAAACTAACAATATTATTCGAGTACCTACGAGTAAAATGTAGAATATTTGACTGAATTGAATATCTAACAGAATCATTAATTCCATAAAAACTGCATTACAGAAAGGATAGTAGTATGATATAGGTTTAAGATAAGAGGCAAGTAATACTGAACTCATAAATAATAACGCAGGAAACACTAATGCAGAACATAAAAGAAAGAAAAAATTAAATCAATCTAGTAACAAGAGATAGATAGTATGAGATATGATTCATATTCATCGTGTGGCTGACCTTGCAAAAGTGCTGGAGCGCCAGGAAAGTTATGATCACCATGACCAAGTCCCATACTCCCAGCGGCCCCATTATAGAGAAAAGACGGGATCCTTCCATTTGATTGAGTTTTCCCTTTTCCAACCAATGCAGTTTTCGATTTATTTAAACTTGTTGGAGAATCCAGCTCTTCATTTTCAGATGAATCAGTTGATGAAGCTTTAGAAGTAGGTCTTTGATTAGCATGCGCTTGTTGAGAAACTCTAACAACTTGATTATTAGATGATCTTTGCTGATAACTAGGCTGTTCTCTAGAATTTGCTAACCCCCTTCCTTTAAGCTTGGACTACATATATTGGGTCGTATTTACCGACGAAGAGCCAGAAGAATGTAGGTTGCTTGACTTCCCAACAACTGGACGAATAGAGTCGTAAATGTAACTCCTGTCCTGACTATTAGAACGGGAAGCATTTTTTCCTCTGGGGACACCACTGGAGTTTGAAGAAAAATTCTCTTCAAATGGATAAGAAAACGAGGTTTTGTTGATAATTCCAGAGTCCCTTTTCTGTGGGACTGGAACATCTTGATTGAAAGAGCTGGATGGATAAAATGGGGGAGATGCAGAGTTCAAACTTGATGCAAACAGATGTTTCCTTGCAGGAGCAACATTAGGCTGTACGCTTGATACTCTTGTTGAACTTGGATTTGATGTCGGCTCATTGGACTTTCCGAATCTGAAAATGTTATTCAGCAAAACATAGAAATAAAGGTTAAGGCTATACAAAAAAATCTTTCAAGGGCCAGATTCTTATTAAAGCTCAAGATATTTACTCACTGTCTGTTTTGCACTGGTGGAGTCTGACTATCGTTCCTTGCAAGAGTTTTTTTAATGTCCCCAAGTAGCTCTATGTTAGTCCATCAAATGCACAGTGATGATAGATGAAAATATAGCCACACAAATAATAATAAATTTAATAATAATACATACATAGGAGATACCACAGAAGAAAATTTAAAAAGGTTACCTTTTCAAAGTATGTTTCTTACATACTCATCTCTTCAAACTTGTCATGCCCCATTTCTGATTGTCTTTAGATTTTCACAGCCTTCGCTCCATCAGGAGTGCGTCTGAATCATTGCAAAATATTATCAAATGGATACAACAAAGTGGTTAAAACTATCTATAACACCTCCCCCCCGGTCGACTAGAAAAGTACACCAAAATCTCATGTTGTCTGTACCTCACCCACATGATCATGATATTCATAAGCAGACAGGTTTATTTCTAGTTACTAAAGCTATATAAATTAAATAACTTAAATTATGCGTATATGCATGCAAGTCTTTGTATATGCAGACAAGTCGAATTTCGCTTTCGAGTATCATCTTTTATCTTAACAAGGAAATGTCACTTTTGTAGAAAGTTCTTAACAGTATACCTACATCTACTATGGTCATTTATAAGTGGCTTTCTCCTCTCATCAAGGAGGGTGAATCTACCCTTATAAATTTTATTTAGGCAGGTGATCCAGTTACTAGACAAAGCATTACTGTTAGTTGGGGTAACATTTGGAAACCTCCACATAAGGGTGGCTTGGGTGTGAGAGGACTGAAAGAATTTAATGGCACAATGTTGAGTAAGCTTGCTTGACAGATGTATGAAAGAAAATAAGAATGGGCAATCTTTCAAAATAGTAAATTTAGAACAAGAGTTGGGAATTTTCTCACTTACCATAGAAGCTCTTCTAAATTGGATAGGTATCAAAGCTGCTTTAATGTGATTAAACAACATTTTAGTTGGCTCATTGGGGATAGTAAATCTATTGATTTTTGGAGGGAATGTTAGGCTGTAAATTACTCCCATAGAGACACTATTCTTGCCTCTTAAGGAGTTATGGAATAAGTGCCAAGCTAGGGCGGGGACTTCATCAATAAAAAATGAGTGGTGTACGCCAAGAGAAATAAAAAAACTTCTTCCTATTCATGGTTATCTATATTGATCTAATTCTACGTGACCAGGTGTAACCCATCAAAATATACCCACAATCAAGTTTCATGTTCAGCTACAGAAGGGAACTAAGATATCTAGATATCATGACAACCTCCAAAAAAAACTCCAGGCTGATAAGCTAAATTCATGATTAACCCATCATAATATGCCCACAATCAAGCTCTATTTTAGCAAGATAAGAAATTAATACAACCTACATGACAACCTCAAAATGTACCTAATACAATCACAAATCAATCGCATAATCAAATACACAGAAATAGAGGGGGGGGGGGGGGGGGGTATCTGACCTTGAAAGATGTAAGTGGAAATTGCGAGGTGGTTCATCTCGAAGATGATCTGAAACAACAACAACAAATGAGTTAGAAAAAAACCAAAAAAACATCAATTAAATGAGTGAATTAAAGATAAAACCCATATTTAGACTTCTAATTCTGATCTTGAAGAGTGAATCCAACATACCTGCAAAGATAAAGCTTGGGAATTTACTGCTTTAACAATTGATTTTCTCTGTAAGTGTTGTAGAGCGATCCTTTGGGCATGAAAGCCACTTCAGCCATGGATGACTGATTCAAACTCCAACTTAACACCATTGATGACTGATGAGGGAAGGAGGGAGATGGTAGGTTTAGAGGAAGGAATCAATAAATCACACACTTTTAATAATAAATACCCCAAATCAAACAAATCCCATGTATGAAAATCAACAATTCACACACTTTCACTAATAAAAATCTCAAATAAAAAATTTCAAAAAAATTCCAAATCGTAAAACACGAAAAAAAATCTTCGAGTTTAAAGAATTCCTCTACGCTTCATGTATCATGATCGAGTTGTTCACGGGTTAAAGAAGGAGAGAACACCTTACAATGATTGATTTTAGAATTGATTTTAGAAGATTGAGAGGAGGGATTCGAACTTGGGGAGGGAGTAGTGATGATGAACAAAGACCGAAATCCGCCATATGATTTGGCTTTAAAGCTTAAAACAAATGTTGGTTGACTGAAAATATAGGCTAAATCGGCAGATAATTTGGCAGTTTTCAAGTTTGAACTAAGTCTGAATTTTCTTGTGAGATCCGACGACTGAGACTTAATTTTAAAGAATATGAGAGATCCGAGCGGCCTAAATAATCATCGATTCACGAGAGATCTGAAACGAATGGCTGAGATCGAGAGATGGCTGATGAGTTATTCTCTTAGGTGTATAGATATAAACAAAATAACTTATGTTTGACCCCACTGGATGTGTTTCCTGGTTCACCCCTGGTTGAAGGCCTCTCCTCCATATCCCGAAGTCACGGCCCTACTCGGGTCTGGCACTACAGTGCCCGGCGCATAGCAGAATATGAGACCGTGCAGCGTACATGCACATGCGGCCGGCATGCACAAGCCATTTTTACTGGCGCGGCGGCGCCAGTGGAATTGAGCCACGGATGCTAGAGCGGCATCCGGATAATCTTGGATACTCATGAGGGATCATCGAATAAGTATTCGGTAAATACAACAACGCTGAAGGTTCCCTAAATAATCCCTACAGCGTAATCTCTCGTGATTGGGCACGGGGTATGGATAACACACCTGTCCTATAGCGGATTAGGATAGCTCAATATGCCGAGTTCCAGATATATAACACATATATAAAGGAGCGACGAGCCTAAACTAGTTACATAGTCCATCTATGAGGGGCGGTGCATCTTGGTTGGCTCGTGGGGCAGTGGGACGACATAGCGGCGCCTTATCAAACCCTATCTGGGAATGCGCCCCGCATTACCAGGCAATGCCTTCTAGCCTTTCCTAGGCCTAGGAGAACTCATGAGCATCCCTTGTGGATAGCCCATGAGCGGGGGTCCAAGATGATCAAGCCTTAAAGCTCATTTTTCCATGGGGAGGTTTGAACCAAGGTAGCTACTAAGGAAATAGCTAGTTTCCAAAAGGAAACGTCAAAACTGGAGACGAAACATACTGGCACTTTTTGCCCCCTTAACCAATTCCGTTTTTAACGAAACTTAGCGTATAGCCATATTAGGATATAGAAAAAATATATCCAAGGTCATAACTCAAAACACTCAGGTGGATTTGCTCGGCGTTCGCTAGGGTGTCACACTCGACATGTCATAAACTTACGGACGAAAACTTCAAAAAGAAAGACCTACTAATTACCGATAAAATCCAAGGTCCAAAGAAAGTAATAACCTTGATTAGATATCCAAAGAAAGTATACCCAAAAGATTGCTTGAATGAGTTCAGATCTTTCATTGGGCTGGAGGGCTACCTCATTAAGTCTACTGTGTACTTAGCTGGGATGGATTGATAGTGAGAGCTAACTTCATCTGTAACATTCTTCATTTTCCCAAGGCTGAGCACCTTGGGGTCCCTCTGATATCTTCTTATTTAAAAGCTAGAGACTGCAATCCCTTCGTTGATAAAATGACCAACAAAATCCATTCTTGGAAGCACAAAACTCCTTCCAATGCTGGTAGAGTTCAGCTTATCAAATCAGTTTTGAGTAGTGTTTACATTTATTGGATTAATGTTCTTTCTTTGCCTATGCAAGTTATCTCTAATATTAATTTTGTTTTGTCTATGTACCTTTGGCATGGGAATGACATCAACAAAAAACATATTGCTATAACATGGGAAAGGGTGTATTACCCTATTGATGAAGGAGGGTTGGGAATAAGAAGTCTAAAGAATTAGAATCAAGCAACTACTCTTAGATTGACCTGGAAAATTGCAGCCAAAGAGGATACTTGTGGGCTAACTAGGTGTATGTTAACTTGACCAAACTGAACTTGACTTGACCAATCTCTTTTTCAGATAATACCTAATGCACCCTTCACTCCCCAACTACTCAACTTTTACCGACCAAAACGCTACGCCACGTGCTTTAATATAAACCATTGATTTATTTGAATCAACGACTTAGATTTGAAAATTTTAAACCGTCGATCTTGTAATGACGTGTTTTCGGGGAGGATAATCTTTGCTAATACTTCTAGTAAGGATTATGCAATAATAAGCTTAAACATACAGAATTTTACGTGGAAACTCAGTAAAGTCTGAGAAAACCTATGACCTCGAGGAGGGTTTTGATGAAAAATCCAATAAGTTGCTAGTTATTACAATTGTTGGGAATTGTAAAGACGTATGAATGTCTGAGAGGCTTTTTTTTGCCGATCGAAATAACACATTTTCTACCTGTATTTATTGTAGATACAAGCAGTTTACAAAAAGAAAAATAGTTTCCTGTTTTGGTGGGTAGTGGGTAGTGGTGGATCTAGGTAGAGCTCAAGGGTAGGCAGCTGCCCACCCTGAGATTTTGAGAAGTTTGATTTGTATAGGCATATTTTATCCTATTTCAGACAAGCACTGTGTACTACATTATCTTGCCCACCCTCAACTTCTTATTTACTAATTTTACCATCCAGCTGCCCACCCTAATTGGAGTTTATGAGGGGTGTTTTCAACCTTAAATCATCTCTAGTTTCCCACATCCTCAACACAGTGAAGTCTCTTACTATACTCCAAACAAATCTCTATCTTCCATCATTGCTAATTTATTGTATGTATACTTTGTTTTTAGGGTCATGTTTTTACTGAAAGAATCTATGGTAGAGTTCAAGCTTATGTCATTAACATTTTTCTATCATAGACTTGATTAGCCAGAGAAAAAAATTGGGGTCTGCCCCCTGACACCTATTACTTCATCTACCCTGAACTAAATTTCTGTGTCCGCCCCTGTTCAGAGGTGCATTCATGCAAGCAAAAATTTAGCTAAATATTTCTTAACCACTTTATAATGTTATTTACTGAAGTTATGGCCAAGTCCATCATAGACTTGATTCTGAACTCTATGGATCTGCCTATAGGCAGCAAGTCTGTTGTATCTATCTGCCTCAAAATTTTTTTTGGGGACTACCGCTCCCAAGCCCCCCAAAATTCCCTGCCCCCTCTGACCAATAATCCTGGCTCCGCCATTGGTAGTGGGCAAACTTCGCGGATCTCCCAACAACTCTATTTGACCAAGCATAACGACTACTTTGGTGGGTCGAGAACTGTGGTCACAGACGGGACATCTTCTCAAATGATGGAATGTCTTCTACTAAGTTCCGTTAGCTTCTCTTTGTCGAATCTGGGAAATATGCTACTACAGATCTGTTGCCATATCACCTAATCCTACAGTCGAAACTTGATGGGCGAGAGAATTAACATCCTTCCCCCATTTTACTTTTCCCTAAGTCTATCTATCTATCTATCTCTCTCTCTCTCTCAAACCCTAGTTTCAAAGTATGTTCGCTCCCTCTCTTAAACCTTAATCTTCATTGTTGTTGCTGGTTCATCACTATCTTATCTTTGTGCCATTGCTGGATACGTTGTTCCACTCCATTTAAATGCAAATATTTAGTTATACCCTCCATAAAATTACCTGCACTTGCACTTCGTCATTACCCCTCAACTTTAAACAATGCTTTAATGCCCCCCCACACACACACACAAACACAAAAAACCTAGAAAAATATTAACTAAAAGCGATACAAGGCTTTAAGATGCATATAGTCTTCTTATCTTTGATGATTCACCACCCCGCATTGTGTAATATCAAGTTAGAGGTTAGAGATATGGAGTGGTCACAACTGTTGAATTTGGCCACAAATCTCGATGTAAAATTATTTTATGTCAGGAGAGCGAGAGAGTGTGCGAAAAAATGTTAAGTTTTGAGAAAATGGTACAATAGATAGTTCAGAAAGAAAAGACTGGCCTAGTCGACTCAACCCAGTGAACCGAAGGAGAAGACATGAACTGGGGGGTCGACTATAATATTTGCCTGTTCGAGGGGGTAATATTAAATATAAGTTAAATTATGGGGGGTAAAATCTAAATCACCCCAAGAAGAAAGACTTTTGGCTCATGAAAATTCCCAAGGAGAGCTCTTTAATTTGGAGGAAGGTGCTTAAGTCAAGGGAGGAAGCTAGCAAGCATACTAAGTATACTTACTTGTGGAAAAAACCTTGGCACCCACTAGGTATTTTGGTTAATCTTTACAAAGATGAGTACAGGTACATTTCTAGAATCAACTTTAATGTTAAGCTCAGAAATCTCACTTTTAATAATGCTTGGAGTATCCCTAACCATATTAGAATTGCCTTGCTGATGATATAATTAATGCTCTTCCTAGAATTAGTAGTGTCAAAGGGAGTAGAGATAAGATTGTGTGGACTGCGGACTCTAAAGGTTTGCACACTGTTGCTTCTACATACTCTAAGTTTAGACCAGTTAGGCACCAGAAAGACGGACTAAAATCATTAAGACTACACTCTTTTCTTGTGTGGCAGCTGTGTAAGGGCTGTTTGGCCACTCAGAACAAGCTCTTAGCTAGGGGTACTGTTAATGATTCAGTTTGTGTGTTATATGTAGGAGCCATGATAAGAGTGAGAACCATTTGTTCATGGAGTGTGTTTGGGCCAAGTTTTTGTGGTCTAAATTACTTACCAAATGTTTTAATAGGAACATTGGAAGTCTTCAAGAAGAGCTTGATTGGATTATCAGTCTTCAGAAAGGGAATTTGGTCACTAATATTATTCTTGTTGCTTTTTCTTCTCTTATGTATATATTTGGATGACTAGGAATGATATTATTTTCAGAGATGAAATGAAACCTATTGACTGTGTATTCAACTTGATTGTTGCAGAAGCTACAGCCAAGATTAATCTCATGTGTGATTCAGTTGAAGACTGCCCTAGGAACAAAGCTATTTGTGACTTTTGGAACCTCCATCCTCAGTACAAGTTGAAGCATTAGAAGTTGTGTAGCTGGACAACTCCTCCTGGTGTTATTATGCTCAATACAGATGGTTCTCTTAGAGGCAATATTTGAGGGTATGGAGGTACCATTATATAGAGATTCTGATGGTGTTGCAAACTTGACTTTCAGTGGATGCTGAAAGTGTTGTGAGTGTTGTGTACCATGAGATGAAAGTCATTCATTAGGGGCTAGAATTGGTTGTTCAGTTTGGTCATTTGGACTTGCAGATATGCTTAGATTCTTCTCTGATGGTGCACTTCATTCAGAAGCAGATTGATATTCCTCGGGAGTGCTATATTATGATGGAAGAGATCAAGGACTATATCAACCAACTCATGAGCTTTAGTATATTTCATAACTATAGAGAAGACAACAAGGGGCCTGATTATCTAGCTTCCTTATCCAATGTAATAGAAGATCTTGTTTGGACCCCTAGCATCGTTCCAGTTGAGTTGTGCGAGTTTTTTTGATAAGGATGCTAGGGGAACAAATTACCCTAGGATGTAACTCTTTCATTTTCTGTAATATACCTGGTCATAGGGTCCTCGCCTAACCACAGCATGCTTATCAAAAAAAAAGGTAGACCCATAAGGAGAATTTTCAGCATCAGTATATGCTTATCAAATATTGATTACTTCAGTTATATTTTTATGTCCCCATACCTGTAATAAAAGATGATATTGCGTATCTCTCGCTCATAGTACTACTAGTAGTATCAGTACTTTGTGACCAAGCAATGAAAAAATACGGTCATCTACAGCTTTACAAAGTCTGCTCCTGTACAATATCTTGGATCCATCACTCATTTCCATCCCTGGTTGTTGTAACACTAGAAAAGCACCCAAAATTAATGCCGTACTTGGTCAGTGTGTTGAAAATGGACTAAATGAAATATACAAACACTAACCTCCCATCACAATGGATTAAAGACAAGGGGATCTTCATACTTGGCAAAGTTCAAATGAACAGTGGGAGAACAAACCATGACTGCCCATCCTGATGGAATCGCATATCTTGACAAATACACAAGGAAATGAAGATTGACAAGATGTTGCAAAGGTGTTGTGAATTTATATGTATGTAACATACTGAATTTAGATGAACATACCATTTTTCTCAACCTCTTTGATTGTTCTTCTGAAAACCCTAAGAATAATATTTGCCAACCTTACTATTTTACTGATAACCTGCAACATTAGGTTATCACATAATCAGGTTTCCCCAGAGTAGCATCAGGTTTGGGGTATTCAGGGTACAAACATAGTGTAACAGCTAGACCTTACCATAGAGGTGAAAGTCATTGATTTATATTCTGTCCATGTGATTGTTGAATTAACATTTTCATTGCTTCTTTGAATTGATTCATGCTTTCTCTGAGAAATAATTAGTTTCAAATGTTCAGAAATAAATAAATTTTTTCTAAACGCAACTATGCTTTTGCGGTAACCTGAAGGATACCAATTTATGATGGTAATCACACAAAAATCTGTGGTTGAAAAGAATTACTAGCGAATAAACTATTAGCGAATAACTTATAAAAGTATGGAAAACTAAACACAAAAAGAGTAACATTTGATAAATTGGTGAGAGAGTGTTGATACCACCACTCCCTCGTTTGCAATCCAAAAAAAAAAGAAAATGTACAAAATGAAGCCATTTAAGGAATTACTTGACCCATATTACAGAGGAAGAGATTACATGACCCATATTACTAAGTAAGAGATCCCCCAATACTTCCCGCTCCAATACAACATCTACAACAAAACTTATTAGAATGCGATTTTTATTTTATTTAGTTTTATATAGGGATCTGTAACCCTGAGTTTCTAACCCCAAGAGGTTTCAAAATATTAACTATTAAGAAAATACAAATATACTTGCAGTTTGGAAAGAAGTTACTTCACATGCTAAGCATTGAATCTGAATTATTTAAGTCGATCCATTGTTGCCCATTCTCCGATAATGTATCCCCACTAAGTCCCTATCCACAGCCTACACACACGAAAATTAGCAATTCCAAGTGAACTTTTAGAAATTGGCATCATTCCTTCACTTCATAATTTGTACATATAGAACCGATAGAAGTCCCATATATTAAAGCCCTACAAAAATTCGACTTACTCTGGGTTTCCAAATAGAACTGAAAAAAATATCAAATTTTATTCTTTGATTAAGAGCATAAATAACTTAAGATTTTTATGTACTAACCATGATCGAGAAGTAAGACCATATCGCTATTAATAACAGATGTTATTTTATGTGCAATCGTGATGACCGTACAATCCAAGAAGTATTTTCTCAGTGTTTGCTGAATCAGGTTATCAGTTGCAGTGTCCACTAAAGTCGTAACTTCATCAAGTACCAACACTTGACTCCTCTTAAGTAACACCCGTCCTAGACAAACCAATTTCCTCTGACCCATACTCTAATTTGCTCTATTTTCAGTAACTACAAAACCAAAGAGATGATTACTGTAGATCCAGGTTAAAAATTATTTATGTGATTAATAGTAAATGACATATTTGCCCCTTATTGTGTGTATTATAGATGTTAGTTGGATGATTATGAGATCACTAGAACATACATACTGAGGGCACATGAGGTAAAGCTAGAACATGTATTGCTGACAATTGTTAATGGTCATAAATATTCTCCTAGAGGTTTAACATTGATATTAGTTATGTCAAGCTACTAAATCTCTAATGTTTTGGCTCATCTATGAAATTTTTACGTAATTTTTGAGTTTTCATACCTTGGTTGATCGATCTTGAATTGTCTCAGCACAAACGGCTGATGGTTCTTAAGATCAGGCCAAGAATGAGGTGCACACAGTGCTAGTTGTCTCTTTATTCTAAGTAAGAAGAGGCATTGCAATCACTGAAAAAATGAAACGCAAAACATGTACTTCCTTCTTTTGTTATAAGTTCTACCAATCCTTTCAACTTGTATGGGCAACCATTTCATTTTAACATTTCTCCAGTTCAGAGGTTACATTGAATATTACTTTAAAATAGTAAAAGCATTATAACATAAAATCTTAATTAAAAGTATGGGAATTCACTTCATGGTGGTTGCTTGGAAGTTTTGAGATCAATCTTGCAAGATTTCATGGTTCTAATGATGTATTCAAATCTATAACTTCATCCAGTCCATAGTTTTTTGAACAAAATCATTGATATTGAGTGAGAACAAACTTTAGTAAATCATATCTGCTTATGTATAACATCGCAAAAACAAATGAATAAAAGCAAATAAGTAATATTAACTGATCCAAAACTTGGCCATGGATTTATATGAGGGTGGGCAAGTTAAGAGGATTTGTGTAGCACCTTGTAATCCTGAAAATTTCCATCCAACAACTTCGACTTTGCCTTTTAAAACGGCCTACAACTCACCAACACTACCATATATTAGATGCTCGCTGTGACTTACCATAAGCACGCCGCCTTGGAAAAGAATGGGGCCTTGGATAAGCGCCTTCACATCATCTAAATCAAGATTACATAGCCCATCAAGAAAACTAATGTATGGCTTTTTGAATGTTATATCTTTGCAAACGCAACTATGCTTTTGCGACAACCTGAAGGACACCAATTTACGATGGTAATCACGCAAAAATCTGTGGTTGAAAAGAAAAACTACTGGCGAATAAACTATTGACGAATAACTTATAAAAGTACGGAAAACTAAATACAAATAGAACAGCATTTGATAAATTGGCGAGTGAGTGAGTGAGTGTTGATACCACGACTCCCTCATTTGCAATCCAAAAAATAAGAAAAGGTACAAATTGAATCCATTTAAGAAATTACTTGACCCATATCACTGAGGAAGAGATTACATTACCCATATCACTAAGTAAGAGATCCCCAGAGTTGTTGGCTACTCGATAGAGCAAAAACACTATGCCAAACTCTTTTTGTATACCCATTTCACATATAATATCTACGGAGTTGAAATAAAAGACAACACATTGATCTCTTATACAAGAGATTCTAAGAGTTTAACCAGATGATCAGGTATATGATCCCTTCTACATGGGTCTTTTAAAATTAGATACTTTAGCAATTCAAAAACCTATACAGATGTTCAATGATCCATGATATAGAAGATCACGATGCCAATGCCAGTATATCCCTATAAACATATTTATAAACAATCCAATCAAGAATGGCGGCTTCATATATTCACACATTAAAATAAATGAAAGATACTTCAGCTATAATGTATTTAGTAAAAATAGCGATATGAAATTTCTCAAGTCAAAATAGTGGAATTCACATAAGAATATTGGTATAAGAGGTATCACCCTATTTTTGAAAATTGGCAACTCTTAAGGATCAAACAGGTCAACTCAAGATGGCAGCAGATATCTTCATGAGAACATTAAAGGTCTAAGAAGTATGAGGATCTTAGATCTACTATGAAGAAGCTAACACTTGTGCCCATTTTTTCTTCTTCTTCTTATTGCAATGTAATAGAAGAAATCTGTATATCTCCTAATGTTATCCCTCAAGGCCTAACAGTTTCTTAAGAATGATGCAGAAGAAGACTATACAATAGGGTTTAAATTTTCATTTTATGTCTAATATAGCTGGCTGGGGTCTGCCTCAACCCCAGTTTACCTTTAAGAAAAAATGCAACTTTTTTTTATAGCTCACAAGGAAGCACCATGATCAGTCTCTGTGTACTTCATTCAAGTCTGGATTCCTGCAATAGAGTAGAATCAGAGGCAAGGAGTGGTGAAGTTGTTTGCAATGTAATTTACCAGAGTAGCAGAATCTGAGGCAATACGAATCTGTGATCTAGCGGCACGACGAGAACACTTTATCCAACCTTTTTTGCTCAGAGCACAAACGCACATATCAAAAAGCTCTGGGTGCTCTTCCCATGTCAACAAGGAAGCAAGCTCTGGATTCTTTAAGAACATTTTGGAAGTTAGGAAACCCGCGATCATCCATGTCTGATAAAGACGTGATTGTTTCCTGATGAACCTGCCATTTTAGGTATCATAATATTCAGGCATTGAGATCCTCATTGTAGCTAAAGAAATAGCTTTTTTAGCTAACATAGTCCTCCCCATTTTTATGCAAGCTAGCACGAACTAAAACATCAATTGGAGAACATGTCAGATAACAAAAGTAAACTGTAAGAGGAATGATAACAATCAACAAGTACCTGCCAAAGAAGTGCTCGCCAGGATTTACCATTATGATATGACCATGGGCTGCGAGCATATTACTTTAAAGTTCCATGCAAGTTTCACATCTAACTGCCAGAGCATTAGAAAATATAATGTAAATGCAAGCATACATATATTTTTTATACCAAAATAAAAAATACTGGACTAGATGGATTTGAACCATCACTCTCTTAAAGGTTTTGAGCATTCATGCCATTTAGAGCTTATAGTCCATAAAACATAACAAACTACTCATTTACTCATCCTACACATGTAAACATTTTTTGCATTCATGGTTTAAGATATTACAAGATCAAAGAATGCAACCAAACATAGTCAAGATTTTTTTTCTTATAGTAACACAAGACAACCAAAATCCATCTAGCTATGTCTCTTTAACCTCAGATATCTACTTGTAAGTAATTCAATAAGAGAATATCATGTTACAAAGATCATATAATGTTTTATTTGTAGATAAAATCTCAAGTTGTAAGCTTGTTTGCTTCAAAAATATTTGAAAAAATGATATCTATGATGATGAGAAAAATTGGAACCGAAATTGTAATGTAATACCTTTTAATTCTTATCTTTCCTGTAATCCTTCTTTTTTTCTTATCCTTTTGGCTTCTCTTGCATCTGTTTAGATTGATTACGTCCTTTACCTATAAATTTTAGGGTATCAAGTGCAAGATTAGGTGGAAATGCCTCCATGATATCCTTGTCAGCGATTTCCTCCAAGTGTGTCTGTAAGAAAAAAAAATGGATATTAACTTCCGAAAACATGCATGTCAAAATAATAAGAAAAATAATACATACCCATGCATGCTCAAGTGGATTACTAATATAAAGCACCAGGTAACTAATAAATTATAGAAGAAAGAACATAATTAAGATTTTGTTTTTTTGTTTTTTTTTGTTTTCTACTTAGGGTCTCTATTCAAAACAAAAGAAGGGGTCCTAATAATCTGCATTTCCTTCTTGCTACCGCAATATTTCTTGTTGACGCCTTTTAAGGCCTAAGTTTTTTTTCAACATTTTCCCTCAAATCTCAAGGCATATAAACCACCTCTATGCGTTACTTTTGCAAATACTGTTCTTTTCTTTGACAGTTCGATGTTGGATTAAAGTTACTTCTCAAGCTCAATATGCTCTTCTCATCTTCATCTCTTTGCTTTCCTCATGATTAACTTATAAACTCGACTTTTACTTGCTAAGATGGCACTAGTTAAAAGTATATGGATATCAAATAATATAGAAAAATAAGTTGCTTTGGGTTACTTTTTCATTATAGGTGATAATCAGATTGTAACAATAAATCCAAAAACATCCCAACCAAATTTAGGGAACATAAACAATATCCGATATATCATTTCTACGGCCTATTTGTTTCTAATACCGCCAAGACTTAGCTCATGTGATATCACCATGTAAAGCATGTGCTAGTTGTGGTCCGAGTACAATGCATACATGAACGATATGGATGTATATACCCTCTATGTATGCAAGAATATACATAAGAGTTTAGGGCTAAGTGTTTCCTAGGTGACGTTCTCATTACAAAGAATAGAACGGTTTATGATCATTTCCAAAAACACATATTAAAGACTATATTTCTAGATATTGGTCGCTATGAATAGAGAAATTCTGGATCCAAGACCTAAGAGCTCGTCTAAGCATATCTTTTTTTATGGTACAAACAAACCTATACCAATCCTTCATGAGAAAATGGGTACATTATATAATTGAACAAACAGAGAACATCAACTAAATGCCTTATTTTTCCTTTTTCTTTTTCTTCCTAAGGGAGAGGATTCAATAAACTCGATAGCATCATTAATAGACCCACATATCCATGAAAAAGTGATTAAAGTATAATAACTAGACAACATCAACAAAAGAAATGAAGTCCGGACAAAAGACTCGCATTTCAAGTATACATCGAACAAGTTCTAACCACGCCTTCAATGGTATCATTCACAGGAAAAATGAACTCACGCTTTCCATATTTGACATTAGGGCATTGGTGTACCAATACAACATCACCTAGTATAACTCTAAGGTAGGAACAAACAACCTTGTCATCCTGATCTTTGGTTCGTCACATGTTTCATTAGCGAGAGCAATGCAGATTGTATCCTTCCTCTTCTTGCCCTGAACAACACATAATATAATATAAGCCAAACAATGCATCCTAATTAAGAGTTAGGACTCATCAAAAAATTGTATGAAACAGCTAGTCATCAAACATAGGTTTTTCCTCTAGCCTCTCAAATTTTTTCACTCAAATAATCAATTGTGTTATTACATTTTTCATTTCATCTCTTTTCCACTTCATTTTTAGTGGGTTCGAATAGTCTTTCCAAATAACCACGTGCAACTAACATAATGGAGCTCAATGGGACCAAGTAAAAGATGGAGAAATAGTACACCACAATGATTAGGAAGCTAAGTTCATCATAAAACATGTAGAGACACAAAATAACCTGGTCAGTCATATATGCTCCTATAATTCAAATAGGGGGAAAAGTAAAAGTACATTATATGAAGTTCCCTTTGAGTGTACGAAACTAAGAAACAAGAACCACCACCGCCATTGACAACCATGAAGAGGATGAGGTCACCAGAAAGAGTATGCATAAGAACAACCTTAAATAATTAATGCAAAATAATACATTCCACTTATAGCACATGACGTCAGTTCAACCTAAAGTATACTTGTACACAAACTATTAACAAACTACTCAACTATCACCCAAAAGATAACTGAAAAGCTAATTCTTACAATTGACGCCCTAGTCCTTTACCTATCATTTTTTGAGATATGTTTTTTCTCTTTGTAAGGTACCGTTAGCCTGAGCAAGTATTTTAGGCTTTGATTTAGGTAAAACAAATATCTTATCAAAAATAATAAATTTTAAAGCTAAGCATTTCAACTCCGAGGTCTACTTACCATGAACCTATCTACTGGCAGTTGGACATTTCCAAAATTGGCTTTGTTCATTGTAGTGATTCGAATTAAAATTTTTAATTTTCTATTGCAGAGCTATCACCTTATACTCGAATATATCCCCGAGCAACTGCAACAATGCCTGGTCGATGTCTGAGTGCTCCCTGAGTGATGCTTTCACCCTAGAGGATGCCTGAGTGGGTGAATCAACTCTATAACTAAGTCCTACATATTTCTTATATAAGAAAACTGTTCTAAAGGAAGTCAGAGTTTTATTACTTTTATACCGCATTCATTATTTTAAATTAAACCCCATAAGGATTAGTCCACAACCCCTTATGTTCCTTAAGTTGTAAAATCTCTATAATACACGTACTTATAAATAGGTTTTTGCTTTGGACTATTAAATACTAACTAATCCTAATACAATATGTAAAAAATAGATACCCGATTCGGCGAATCTCAATTTCTCAAATAAAATAACATACACCTACATACCACTTCGCTATCAAAAAACTCAATTTGCAACTCTAACATTTTTTACTATTTAGTAAACATAGAAGAAGTAGAGTATAAATAGAATAGTAATGTACATGTGAATAGGGAATTTGGGGAAGAGATTGGAGACTATTTGGGCAAAGTCGTGGAATTGATAGATTCCATTTGTACAAGGGTGTCTATATCTCCTAGAAGCTGATGGGATCTCGAAGAGAAAAACATGGGCACTAGCTATGTCTTTCACATGCACTGCCCCAAGCCAATGGTACTCCAGGGTATCCCTAGATTCTTAAAGTAGCTGTTGCAAAATAGTACAGTGTGCATTCAGTGAAAGCTGGAGGAGTGGCCCCAAACATGTAGCTGGATGGATATATATACATACCATGTTTTTCAGCATAATCCCATGTCGATTTCCGAGCCAGTGTTTTTAAAATTTGATACCATTTATGTTTGGAAAAATGAGAAGTCAAATGAACTCTGCCTTTGGTGTCAAATATAAAGATATTATACCATAAAAATATGCAGAAGTTACTAACCATCCATTTAAGCATTGAATTGCTACAACAGTTTCTCCTTCAACAAAGTGTAGTGGCATCCTCCTGTTCCCCTTATTTTAAATTTCCTTTTCAATCTGAATCCAGAACTCTAACAAAATTTCAATTAAAAAAAAAACAAAAATAACAGCTTGGGTGTTACCTATGACGAACCTTGATAATTACTCGATCCGTGACGATAAATGGAAATAGAACGCCTCTTCCATGTAAAATATCCATGGAAAGTGAATGACCATGACTGGACGTATCCTGCATGTAAAAGGAAGTAAATACAACCAAACCATATATGAATCCAACAAAACTATTTTATTTGGATCTGGCGGCAGTGAGTAGAGTATAGATAATGAACAAGGGGAACCTGATTAGATCTTTCTTTTCTTCTTTTGGATACTCGGTGACTACAATTTTCTTCCCGGCAAAATGTCTCAACAGCAGAACGAAGTGTTATACAAGTATAGGGTAAAATTTTGAACTAAGTTGTACAGGTCAAAATCGTAATGAAAAACAAAAGTTTGCATTTTATCATGAAACATTAAGAATTTGATAAAATTTAAAAGTAGCTCCATACATAATGAAGAACTCAATCTTCTTTGCAAAATACATAAATTAATGTAGACTTGTAGAGATTTAGTTCCACCACGTCCTCTGAAACTGAACGTCAACATGTATAACAGGCTTTCTTCACGTGCACCAAAAAGATAAAGTTAGCCAACCATATCTAAATATTAAATGCCATATATGTGCAATATTGACACACCTACAGTTATTCCATTGTGTCAAATGTCTTATGTCAGAGTTGTTAGTTATAAGAAGCCAGGTATTTAAAGATATAACTTATGATAGGGCATAAGCTGCAGTTTTCCAGCCACACGATGGAGCATTACATCTCAAACAAAAAGAACAAGAGACCTCAATGACACTACCGTTAGCCTAAATGAAAATGAAAATACTAATGAGAACCCACCATCATGGTAACATGTTGCATTCCCCCCCCCCCCACTGCTAAAGGAGTATCCACAGGGAAATATCATAGCATCTTTCATGAAAGTTTCTCTGTTAAACCAGTTTACTACAATGAAAACAATGAGGAAAAATTAGTGATAGGATTTTATTAATTTAATAGTTACTAAAAGAAAGGATTGGTAGTATTAACTATAACTATTAATCATATAGGCCGACCGTAATTTACTTGTAGAAATATTTGGTATATATGTAACAAAATGCTTTCATTGATTATGTAAGATACATGTTTTGGTAGTAACTATTTTTCACTTCTTTGCACCATGGACTTGGATATACTTGGAAAGTCTCCGTTATTCTTCCAATGTCCATGCACCTTTAACAGTTTTGTAGTAACAAACTTAGTATTCTTTAGTAAAACACACAAATAGCTGAGTAATCTAATCATGTTGCAGAGTCAAGGCTATATTTTTCTTCCATATACTACATCATTTTTCTTACAAGTAATCTCGCTTCAACTAGAGACTCAAAATCTATTTACTTTGCTTATAATTATACTTTGTAGTTTGTAAGGGCAATACTATATTTTTTGATCAAATAAATGACATGTAATAGTTCTATCAATACAAACTAAAACTACCTAAGATTAAACCCCTTACATCAGCAAGGAAAAAAGGATCATACTAACTCATTGACAAAAACAGAATCATAAACCTCCAAACAACAACTACTAATAAGAGTCTATAGAAAACACAAAGCACAGGATCATACTAAACCTCAAGTTACACTCAGAGCAAAATTTAGAGAATCCCCAAATCAACTACAAAATAATAATCCCCAAATTATCAACAAAAAAATAAATATAAATGTGATAAATACCTCGAATTCGATGGATTCAATTCGATTTGCAAGTTGCCATCTACAATTAAGTTTCCAATTGCTTCATTAAACCATGTGCCTTCTCTCACAACAAAATCAAGTAAGAAATAGGGAAAGATATAAATGTAGTTTCTGAATTAGAGAGAAGCTAAGACCAAATTTGAACCTAATATGTGAGAGAAAGAGAAAGAGAGAGAGAGAGAGAGAGAGAGAGAGAGAGAGAGAGAAAAAAGAGAGAGAGAGAAAAGATAGAGATAGAGAGAGAGATGGTAGTTAAGGGTTTGGTTACAGAACAACTAATCTTCTTCTTCTTTCGTATTGTGAAATCAAAAAATTTGCCACCATCTGAAGAAATCTGAAACAGTGAAGTAAAGCTTTAGACTGGAGAATTGTTCAAGGACTGAAGAAGGGGAGAAGCTTTAACCTGGAGAATTGGTTAGAAACCTTACAAGGATTGAGTAGGGAAGATTGAGAGGAGGTATTCGGACTTAAGGTTTGGATCGTGATATGGAGAGGGAGAGAGTAGTGATGAACATATCGAATTTTGCCATATGATTTGGCTTTAAAGCTAAAAGCAAGTGTTGGTTGACTGAAAATATAGGCTAAATCGGCAGATAATTTGGCAGTTTTAAACTTTGAACTAATTTTGAAATTTCTTGTGGGATCCGACGGCTGGGACTTAATTTTAAAGCATACGAAAGAACCGAGCGGCCTAAATAATCCTTGACTCGCGAGAGATGGGTAACGAACGGCTTGGATTGAGAAATGGTTGATGAGTTATTGCTTTAGGTGTATAGATGGATGGGGGAAAAGTACTTTTTGACGTCAGCTGAGATAAGCGTTCGTATGATTGTTCGCGTGTAATCGCTTAATTTTTCCCTCGCTAGATTTTAAACACTATATGCACTTTGTAAAGGGAAAGTATGTAAAAACCTATCTTCTGTTTTTATCTCTCTATTCCATTCCCTCCCCCCTCCTCTCTCAATCGATTTGCTTTTTATTTTTCTCTCTTTTTCAACAACTCTGCAAATCCTTTCTTCTTTCTCCAAATTATCTTACAAAACAGCCAAATAAATCACTCCCATTTCGCCATTTTAGATACCTCAAAAGCTTTGAAACAACGTTGAATCCTCGAAGAACTCTTTCTATCATGGCTAGTAATAGTGGGGATTTTGTCAAGGGGAATGTTCTCCCTAATAGGGTTGTTGTGATCACTCTTGATCGACCCAATGTTCTTAATGCCATGATTATAGGTATTCATTTTCTCGCCATTTGATGTTATTTTGTTACCTATTTTTATTATATTTGTTGAGGTTTAGTAGCCTTGATTGAATTGGGAGTCTGGGCCTGTTTGGATCAAGTACATTAAAAGTTCCTAGTTTGTATAATGTATATGAAAAAGTGGGAGTAAGTAAGTGATAGTAGATGTCCATTGATTCATGAAAATTAAACGAGAATTCTTGTATGCTGTGTTTTACAACCTGATACATTTGTGTATGGGTACTTGTTAATCCCATTTTCATTAAGCTCGTCTCCTTGTATTGTCTGACCCGTGTGCATGAGATGAGTGTATAACGATATTATTAGTTTATATATAATACAACTTTTAGTAGACTTTGGTAGTGTAGGGACCTGTCCCTCGAGCTCTGATAAACTCAGATTGATTCAATACCAGACTCACGCAATATACACGTGGTATACACCATCAACAATGACACCTAGACTGCAAACTATAGAAGAACGTGGCTCGAGTACTCCAATTAAATGTTACACCCCAAATTTCAATAATTAAAGTTTATTTAAAACAATGTCATCCGGAGCGTGCAGGTTGGGGAATCCAAAGATTCGCATCCACGAATAACCATGCTAATAAGAAATAGTTCAGTCATTCACTATAGCAATATCATCAGAGTAAAAAGAAGAATAAAGCTGAAGCGAAAGATATATATATATATATATATATCAACTGAAGATATAAATACAATATCTCGATAATGTACAACGACAAAGCTAAGATCATCGTACAGGTATACAATAACTAGAACTGATCTCCAGCAGCAAAATTGTCTCCAACACAGTTGAAGCCCTCAACAAATCTAGCAACTACTCTGCCTCAGAAAGGGGGGGGGGGGAATACGAGAGTAAGCAAAACCGCGGCTTACTAATGCCAACAAAACTAAATAACCTACTAATAAAACTGGTGCAGAGAAAGAGGAAGGGGTGAATGAGATAGGGAATGTTTAAGGTATAGTAATATAAGTATAGAATAGAGTAAGAGGAAATCTAAGGGAAGAGGAATAGAGAAATATTGAAGTGATGCGATGATGTGATGATATGATGTGATATGCTATGATATGATTCTAGAATTGTCCTAATGCTAGATGTTTATAATATGATGAAAATCATTAAACTAGACCCTATTATTAATATATATAGGTTGATCAACCGCTAATGCATAATAGACTTAAAGAGATCTCAATTGGATACAAGGGGTACGATTTTTGTCAAGCTCAACCACACTAAGGATTTATCACTTGATCAGAGTGTTTTGGGCTTATCAACCCATGGAGCCAACATACGAACTTTATTTACAATTCCAAGGAATTTCAACCTCACGGAGGATAAGACGGGTACTTGAGGAAATCTCTCTCACACCATCCTACACTCCCGGATGGGTAATTGATATGATAGTGTCCATCCCGAACTTTACCTACTATTTTAATACGATATTGGAATCCTAAATCCTATCGAGGGTTAGCCGATGTAGAGCTATTTTATGTATCCGACCTCGTAAACTTAAAAGAGTATAAAATCAACATATACAAACAGATCCTAAGGATCGAAGCATAGTAGCCCCCAACACGGCCAGCACCCATAGGATAACAACCTGCCTGAGAGAATGGTAAACAATCCTAACACAGATGAACAGTGACTACCAGCCACAACATCTAAACAACATCAGTCTCAAAAAGGCTAAAGCACAGTATTCAAGGACAAGGCCACAAGAATACCACACGAATGCACAACTTCCTTAAAGATAATAGATAACACAACTCTATATGCCTAACAATAGGAAAACAATACTGAATAATCAATATAGACTATAACTAATCACATAACACCTCACTGCCAAATACATAATCACTCTAACTAACACTGATTAAACTAGTAGAGAAAATTAGCAAGGAAGGGACACTCGCCTGATGCAAACTGTGAATCAAAATCAGCAGGACAACTCAACCTCAACACCACAGACCAACAATCGAACCAACACAACCAACCCAACACTTGTAACCATCACAACTTCACAAGTTCAACAATCACCCTAATCACAAACCCTAAACACGATCACAAGGTTCTAACCAAAACCAAAATCGAATTGACGATAAGGAAGAGGAAATAGGCAAATTACTCACCGGATGAAGTGGTGAAGATCAATCCCAACAACAATTGTAAGGGAGGAGCAAGAGAGGAGAGAAATCTAATTTGAGTGAGAGAGAGCGAGAGAGAGTAAAAAAGAGTGATGAATTAGGGAGAGAAAAATGGAATGAAATAGGGGATTAAAACCCTCAAAACCTACACTCATCTCGAGGCAAAATCGGTGGCCAAGAATAACAAGTAGAGACCCAACCTGGTCGCCAAAACACACCTCTGTTCGAACAAAATATATTTCTGCTCGTACAAAATAAAACAGGTAGAAACATATTCCAACCGAAACAAACTTGTTCGAATAAAATGAAACAGATAGAAATCAACTGAACATACATCTATTCGAACAAAGATAATGTTGTTCAAATAAAACAAAATAGGTAGAAACTTGTTCGAACAGAAAAATAAGCTGTTCGAACAAAACAAAATAGAAAGGAACATATTTGAATAATAATAAGTTTGTTCGAATTGAACTGGACAGGAAGAACTCTAGAAAAACAAGATCTGCTCAAACCAAAACTGGCACAAACTCAAGAAATTCTCCTAAGATCCCCCCGGATCACACACCACTCAGCAACACAAAAACAACATACACTCCCACCAAACCAACCACGGGCTCCTGAAAACACGACTTGACCTCCTCTGCCCAACAAACACTAGAATCACCGAAATGAAAAATACAAAACCTGATAAATGCAATAATATGAGGATGTATGATGTATAGTAATATATGTGGATGCATAATGATTAATAATAATAATAAAAAATCTGGGTTACTACAATCTACCCTCCTAAAAAGAAATTTCGCCCAAAAATTCCACATACCTTAACCCGAGAACAAGTGCGGATAACAATCTCTCACCTTCGCCTCTAACTCCCAAGAAGCCTTGTTAAGCCCATGGTGACTCCACTGAACCATCACAAAAGGAATAACTTTGTTACGTAGAACCTTATCCTCGCGGTCCAGAATACACACCGGATGCTCCACATACGAGGCATCTTCTTGAACCTCTGGGGGCTCCCAATCAATTACATGAGTAGGATCCCGTTCATACTTCCTAAGCATAGAAACATGAAATACACTGTGAACCCTATCCAGCTGTGGCGGTAATGCCAGACGGTAAGCCAACTCTCTAACTCTGTTAAGTATCTCAAAAGGTCCAATGAATCTCGGAGCCAACTTCACCTTCTTACTGAAATGCATCACACCCTTCATCGGAGAAAGCTTTAATAAAACGTGATCACCAATCTCAAACTCTAACGGCCTCCTGCGAATGTCTGCATAACTCTTCTGTCAGCTCTGTGCTGTACATATCGATCTCTAATAATAGAAATAGCCTTTGTGGTCTCACAAACCAAATCTGGCACTAGTAAACTCTGCTCGCCAACTTCTGCTCAACTCAGCGGTGATCTATACGGTGTACCATACAAAGCCTCATAAGGTGCCATCCCAATGTTCGATTGGAAGCTGTTATTATCTGCAAACTCAGCCCACGGTAAATGCTTATCCCAACTACCCTTGAAGTCTAGCACATAAGCCCAAAGAATGTCCTAAAGAATCTGGTTAACTCTCTTTATCTGACCTTCAACCTTGGGGTGAAACGCTGGGCTAAAATCTAATCTGGTGTCCATAGCTCACTGAAAACTCTTCCAAAATCTGCTGGTAAACCTAGCATCTCTATCTGACACTAAAGACATGGGTATCCCATGCGACCGCACTATCTCTTTCACGTACAACCTGCTCAACTCCTCAAGGGTCAAAGTCTTGCAAACCGGAATAATATGAGCTGACTTGGTCAATCGGTCAATAATTACCCAAATTGAATCATGGTTTCTCTTCGTCCTCGGTAATCCTGAAATGAAATACATAGTCACATGTTTCCACTTCCACTCTAGAATCTGTAAAGGTTTAAGTTGCCCCGCTAGTTTTTGGTGCTTGGCTTTTACCTGCTGATATGTAAGACACTTGGAAACAAACTCAGCTATCTCTCACTTCATGTTGTCCCACCAATAATGCCTCTTCAAGTCCTGGTACATTTTTGTACTACTGGATGAATAGTATACCTAGAGCTGTGAGCCTCACTCATAATCTCGCACTTCAATACTTCTGAATTTGGCATACATAATCTCCCCCTGTATCTGATACTACTATCTGAACTAACTGTCCAATTGGGTCTGCTATCATCAGAAGTCCTAGACTGTAACTTTGCATCCTTCAGTTGAGCTTCCACAATCCGAGAAATCAAAGGCGGCTAAACTTTTAAATTAGCAATAAAACCACCGGTATCCTGTGAAAACAAACTTAACCCCAAATCTGCTATATCGTGAAGTAACAACCATTCACGAATCATAAGAGGAGCAAGAAATCCCCTAGGAAAGCGGCTCAAAGCGTCAGCCACCACATTTGCCTTCCCTGGGTGATACTGCAAGTCAACATCATAATCTTTCCGGAACTCTATCCATCTGCGCTGCCTCATATTCAACTCCTTCTGAGAGAAAAGGTATCTTAAACTCTTATGATCCGAAAAGAGCTCAAACCTATCCCCGTAAAGATAATGTCGCAAAATCTTTAAAGCAAACACCACAACTGCCAACTCAAGGTCATGTGTAGGGTAGTTCCTCTCATGCACCATAAGTTATCTAGAAGCATAAGCAACAACTTTCCTTCCTGCATCAATACACAACCAAGTCCGCTGAGTGACGCATCGATGTAAACCATATATTTCTGCACGCTGGAAGGAACGGTAAGAACTAGAGCTGTAGTCGACCTCTTCTTCAACTCTGCGAATGCCAAATCACACTTATCATCCCAAATAAATCTAACATCCTTTTGTGTCAAACGAATCAACGGAGCTACAATCTTAGAAAATCCCTCGATGAATCTCCGATAATACCCAGCTAAACCCAGAAAACTGCGTATCTCTATAACATTAGTCGGCTGAACTCAATCTGTAACAACCTCAACCTTAGAAGGATCCACTGCAATACCATCCTTGGATGCAACGTGCCCTAGAAATTTCACCTCCTTCTGCCATAAATCATACTTTTCAAATTTAGTAAACAACTCGTTCTCCCTTAAGGTCTGTAGTGCAATCCTTAAGTGTCCCTTATGCTCGGCCTCGGTCTTTGAATAAATGAGAATGTCATCCACAAACATAATAACGAACCGGTCTAGATAAGGACAAAAAACTCTATTAATCAAATCCATAAAAGCTGCAGGAGCATTCGTCAACCCAAACGGCATAACCTGAAATTTGTAGTGCCCATAACATGTTCGGAATGTCGTCTTCGAAATATAATCCTTCTTGATTCTCGGCTGATGGTAACCCGATCTGAGATCAATCTTTGAAACGAACTGTACTTCCCGAAGCTGGTCAAACAAGTCCTCGATCCTAGGTAAGGGATACTTATTCTTGATCGTGACTTTGTTAAACTCGCGATAGTCAATACAAAGACCTATAGATCCGTCCTTCTTAGCAAACAATACTGGAGTACCCCACTGTGAAGTACTCGGCCAGATAAACTTCTGATCCATCAACTCAGATATCTGATCATATAATTCCTTCAGCTCAACCGATGCCATACGATATGGAGCCTTCAAAATCAGAGCTGTACCAGGTAAAAGATCTATACTAAAATCAATCTCTCTCGTCCGTGGAAAACCAAGTATCTTTTGGAAGACATTTGAAAAGTCACACACAATTGGAATAGAACTAACATCAATGCTAGAGGACTCTAACTCTAACGATGCAAACAAGCCGTCTACTGACCGCGCAAGTTTTGAACTAGCAAACACGAACCATTTCTCCTCAGGGATACTGAAAGTAGCCGACCATTCAAAATAGTCTAAAGTAACTTGATGTGTTGACAACCAATCCATACCCAGGATAATGTCAAACTCCTGCATCGGTAGTACTAACAAGTCTTCTAAAAGGACATGACCACAAACAAATATTGGGCAATCTCTACAAATACGAGAAATAAACACCAAAGTATCGAGAGGTAAACCCACATAAATCTCATCTAGCAACAAGGAAGACTCAAAACCAATAGAACAAAGAAAAATGTATGATATGAATGAACGTGATACACCTGAATCAAAAAGAACTCTAGCGGGTGAATATGAAATATGAATCGTACCTTCCACCACAGGTGGAGCGACGTGAGCACCTTGCCTCCCAACTGCGTGCATCTTGCTCTGCCCATGGTCCTAACCCTGGCCTTGCTACTAAGTCGGATGCTGCTATCTCTGCCCACTCGCAGGACCTGAAATAATCTACCTACCCTGTGGACCCTGAAATTGTCTCTACTGAAATTGCTGAATCTTCTATGGTCGCGGCCGGTGACCAGTGGGACCCTAAAACTGTCGCAATGGCTGAGGACCTCTATATAGCTTAGGACAAAACTTCCTAGAATTCCCCTTTTCCCCGCAGTTCTAACACACTCCAAAAGCAAGATGTCCTCCCATAACTCTAGTTGGTGTACCGTCGGTAATACCAAACTTTTGTCTCTTCGAACCCAAGTTCTCATACTGTACCTGAATTGCCTTGCCCTTATCAGGTCTTTAATCATGTCTTACTGGGTTCCTCAAGTCCTTGGACTTGCAATCCTCAACATCGTTCTGTTCTATTGCCAAAGCTTTAGACAAAACTTATCTATATGAACTAACACCAGAAGCAATCAAAAACTTCCTTCAGTACAGACGAAGACCCTTAAAAAATTTCATCTTACATTGCTCCTCATCCTAAACAATAAATAGAACATATCGAGAGAGTTCATTGAATCGCTGATCGTACCTAGAAATACTCATATCACTCTGCTCAAGCATGTAGAACTCTGAGATACATGCGTCCCTGTAACTCTGAGGAAAATACTGCTTGAAGAACCAATCCTGAAAAAGATGTCCAAAGAACTGGAGTCTCTACGATAGTCCTCTTGGCTGCATCCCACCAGTGATCTGCCTCACCCGATAAAAGATAAGTCGCAAGCATCACCCGCTGATCATCTTGACACTTCATCGCGTTCAGAGTCTTCTTAATGTACTTGAACCATGTCTCTGCCTCAGATGGAACTACCGTGCCAGAAAAAGTCAGAAGTTTATAATTCTGAAGCCGCTCGAGATAACTATACTTTTTGACCATTGGGCTCATGGCCTGCTAGAAATAGATGGTAAAACACTCCATAAGCTGCTTCATATCCGCTGAAACAACAATTACAACTGGATTAGGTAAAATACCAGGCTGCTCTGGAATCACTGGAGTTGGAGTAATATCCTATTGAATTTGGTCTCTTGGTACTGTTTCCACATCAACCCCAGCCTCTGAAACTATCTGATCATCATGAACAATTGAAATAGATCCCAAACTCTCCTGACTAAGCGTTGGCTTATCAGTAAGTGCACCACCACGAGTGCCTCCATGGCCACGGCCTACAGTGTGACCTCTACCCCTACTACCTCTAGCCATATATACGAACAATAGGCACACAACTCAGGAAAGGAGGAAAGATAGGTAACAGGAGGAATACGATAAAATACATAAAACCGAAAAGGAATCGACCTAACTCCGTCTAGTAAATAACTCATCATATGATTTGCAAGAACAGAGATTGGAATTAAGCTACAGCTCTGACACCAAGTCTGTCACGCCCCAAATTCCAATAATTAAAGTATATTTAAAGCAATATCATCCGGAGCGTGCAGGTCGGGGAATCCAAAGATTCGCCCCCACGAATAACCATGCTAATAGGAAATGACACAGTCATTCACTATAGCAATATCATCAGAGTAAAAAGAAGAATAAAGCGGAAGTAAATGATATATATATATATCAACTGAAGATATAAATATAATATCTCGATAATGTACAGCGACAAAGTTAAGATCATCGTACAACTATACAATAACTAGGACAGATCTGCAGCAGCAAAACTATCTCCAACATAGCTGAAGCCCTTAGCAAAACAAGCAACTATTTTGCCTCTGAAAGGGGAAAAAAATATGAGGGTGAGCAAAACCACGACTCACTAATGCCCTGTAAAGCTAAATAACCTACTAATAAAACTGTTGCAGAGATAGAGGAAGAGGTGAATGAGATAGGGAATGTTTAAGGTATAATAATATAAGTAAAGAATAAAGTAAGAGGAAATCTAAGGGAAGAGGAATAGAGATATATTGAAGTGATGCGATGATGTGATGATATGATGTGATATGCTATGATATGATATGATTCTAGAATTATCCTAATACTGGATGTTTATGATATGATGAAAATCATTGAACTAGACCCTATTATTATTATATATGGGTTGATCAACTACTAATGCATAATAGACTTAAAGAGATCCCAATTGGATACAAGGGGTACGATTTTTGTCAAGCTCAACCACGCTAAGGATTTATCACTTGATCAGAGTGTTCCAGGATTCTCAACCCATTGAGCCAACATCCGAACTTTATTTACAATTCCAAGGAATTTCAACCTCACGGAGGATAAGATGGGTACCTGAGGAAATCTGTCTTACACCATCCCACACTCCCGGATGGGTAATAGATATGATAGTGTCCAGCCCAAACTTTACCTACTATTTTAACCCGATATATGAATCTTAAATCCTATCGAGGGTTAGCCGATGTAGAGCTATTTTATGTATCCATCCTCGTTAAGTTGAAAGAGTATAAAATCATCATATACAAACAAATCCCAAGGATCAAAACACAATAACCACCAACACGGCCAACAAGCATAGGATAACCACATGCCTGAGAGAATGGTAAACAATCCTAACACAGATGAACAATGACTACTAGTCACAACATCTAAACAACATCAGTCTCCAAAAGACTAAAACACAGTATTCAAGGACAAGGCCGCGAGAATACCACACGAATGCACAACTTTCTAAAAGGTAAAAGAGAACACAACTTTACATGCCTAACAATAGGAAAACAATACTAAATAATCAATATGGACTATAACTAATCACATGACACCTCACTGCCAAATGCATAATTACTCTAACTAACAATGATTAAACTAGTAGAGAAAATTAGTAAGGAAGGGATACTCGCCTGATACAAACTGTGAATTAAAATCAACAGGACAACCCTACCTCAACACCACAGACCAACAATCGAACTAGCATAACCAACCCAACACCTGCAACAATCACAACTCCACAAGTTCAACAATTACAAACCCTAAATACAATCACAAAGTTCTAGCCAAAAACAAAATCGAATCGATGATAAGGAAGAAGAAATTGGGAAATTACTTACCGGATAAAATGGCAAAAATCAATCCCAACAATAATCGTAAGGTAGGAGCATGAGAGGAGAGGAATCCAATTTGAGAGAGTGAGTGAGAGTGATGAATAAGAGAGAGAGAAATTGAATGCAATGGGGGATTAAAACCCTCAAAACCTACACTCATCTCGAAAAAAGATCAACGGCCAAGAATAACAAGAAATGACCCAACCTGGTCGCCACAATACGCCTCTGTTCGAACAAAATATATTTCTGTTCGAACAAAATGAAATAGGTAGAAACATATTCGAACAGAAACAAACTTGTTCAAATAAAATGAAGCAACTAGATATCAACTGGATAGACATCTATTCGAATAGAGATAAAGTTGTTCGAATAAAACAAAATAGGTAGAAACTTGTTCAAACGGAAAAATAAGTTCGTCGAACAAAACAAAGCAGAAAGGAACATATGTGAACATAAACTAGTTTGTTCGAATAGAACATGACAGGATGAACTACTGAAAAACAAGAAGATCTGCTCAAACCAAAACTGGCACAAACTCAAGAAATCTTCCTAAGATCCCCCGGATCACACACTACTCAGCAACGCAAAATCAATATACACTCCCACCAAACCAACCACGGGCACCTGAAAATACAACTCGACCTCCTCTGCCCAACAACCACCGGAATCACCGAAATGAAAAATACAAAACCAGATAAATGCAATAATATGAGGATGCATGATACATAGTAATATATGTGGATGCATAATGATTAATAAAAAAATAAAAAAATTTGGGTCACTACATTAAAAACATAACAAGTCAAGGACATCTGTTCTCCCATGAACTGATAGTTACAGAGATAGCCCCCACTCTTCCCCCAATTCAGGAGAATGTGCTAGTACATTAAATGCACCAAGATTAAGGTATATAAAAGAGACAAAACACTAAAGGAGAAGGGGTCAATTTTTTCTAGCTTAAGAGATCATAACTTGTAATCAAAATATCAGCCTCAAGCTATAAAATTACAGTTACTAAATTCTCAAGCCGAGGTTGCGGTTTTTACCTATTCAAAGGTTTACACGCTAAACACCTGTGTCATTGTTGTATTGGGTTATACTAAATATTGTCACAGGTACATTTAATGTATGAACTATTTTGAGTTATTTCAAGTTACTGCAAAATTAGACCTTTACATTTGGCGCCGTGTCTGGGAAAGAAGACATTTCCGCAAAATCCTAAGGCATACAGTTACTCAACAATCAATTTTTGATCATGGTAACTTCCAAGCGACCAGTCACAGGAGTTCAACATGAAATTTCCATCAAACCTGATTAGTTCGCAGAATTAAGGGTTAATCACCACGTCAAAACAGTGAAGCAGAATGATCTCGTGCGTCAATTGTTACACGACAGTGAGCTTCACAAAAAAGAACTGAAAGATAAACGTAAAACTCGACAAGCAGAGTGTAAAAGACAAGAAGAACAAATAACCACGTTACAGACCACCTTAAAAGTACTAAAAGATAATCAACAAGTTCAGGCTCATAGGGAGCGTGATGCCATTCCAACGACTTCCTGGATTTTAGCACGGGATAAGTTGGGACCTTGAGGCACAACTAGCAGAGAAACTTCAAGGCATCAGCACAACAATCTACAAGTACCAGAAGCATCAATTCATCTAGGGTAAGATGATAAATTGAAAATTAGTAGTGGATGCAGGCCCTCCAAACGTCAAGAAAAGAAGCCATGACCTTTATCCAGGGTGCTAGTTCATGAATGTTTGAGTAAAGGAAGTGGGACTCACAACCCCCGACTTGCATGCCAAGCCGTTTCCGTACCACATCATTACGTCACACAACAATATACATATCAACGCATCAAGGAATTAATGGAGGCTCAATCTCCCCGATAATAAGGATGATTTGACCAAATTACAAGCTAGTCCGATCGCCAAAGAGTTATTTGATATGAAAGTACAAAAGCATTGACCTTAAAGAACACATTCAGCAATTCAGAGACTCATTAGGGTTATATTAAAATCTAAACCACATTATGTGTCGACTGTTCATAACAAGCCTATAGAGGGAACCGTTCCGATGGTTCCATTCTCTACCTGAAAATTTAATTATCACATTCGATCATCTATAAATGATCTTTGTCAAAATATATACTCACAATAAAGATAAAGAATAGAGTTTGTACACTCTTATTAGTCTCAAACAGTCTCAGGGGGAGAAGCTTGAGTTATTTGTAAAGAAATTTCTGGAACTTGCTCAGGAGGTTGATAATCTCGATCAGAAACAACCGTTTCAGCATTTACCAATGCACTACAGATCGATTGTAAAGCGAAGGAGCATCTCTTCATAAATATACCCTTGACCTTGGAAGACATGATTACCAGGGTCAATGGGTATGTCAACCTGGAAAGGATGATGACTGAAAGGCATAAATCTACTAAAAATGTCCTAACCACGAAAGGTCAAAACATAGATAGAGATAGTGAATTAAAGGATGGCCAGGGTGATAAAATGTAAGCTAAAGCAAACACAGGCAAATCTCAAAAGGGAATGTTTTTACCCAAACTGGTCCTTCCAAAGATGAATGTCAGGATCACAAAGATTTATCCCTTATTGGAGAAAGATAAGTTTTATCGTGCATCTCAGTCTTTAGAGCCAATCGAAGGCAAACCGTATTGCATGCACTGTAAGGTAACTCATCATGAAACTGACAACTACTACGCTTTACAGAGATTGCAGGAGTACATTTTTATAGACGGGAGAATGCACGAGTACATTATCGATCTAGAGGGATATAAGAATGGAAGATACAGGAAAAGTGTTGAGATAGCTCAGATCGAAGATCAATCTGAGGAGAAACACTTGTAATACATCTACCACAGTAACATGATCAAAATCTATCAAATCAAAAATTCAGCCAGGTTTAAAATGAGAAGTTTAACAGAGTACAGAGTGTTGTGACCTTACCGTTCATGATAAAAAAGCTAAACTTCTTCTCGAATTTAACAATCGGCGAACTTGAATTTTATTTAAAGATTGTGACATCGGTCATGTCAAGTTTCTACATCATGGCGCACTGGTTATTATGTTGAAGATGAAGAAATTCGTCATGCAATCCATAATGATATATGTAGGCCACAGTATTGAGATCCTCTTTCATAGCACAATCGAACAAATGGGATTAGCGGATCAAGTTATATAGAGCGACAACGATATCAGTAGTTTTAGCAGATCTAAAGAAGAACGAGTAAGAAAGATCATCCTTCCAATCATTGTAGGACCTACCACTATCGACGTAGTTTTCTACATTATCAATGCCAATCCTCGTTACCTAGGGATAATAGGCCGCTGCTGGTTACACAAAATTGAAGCAATCGCCTCCACATACCATCAAGTTCTCTGTTTCAAGTATAATGATAACATCTATGAGATCAAAAGCAGTTAAAAGCTTTCATGAGCTTGCAAAAATTCCGTATCTGCTATCCTTGACACATTTGACAGATTTACTGCATAGAAATTATAGAAAATTGATCACACCGATATTCAGCCTTCCACAATAGAACCTTCAAAGTATATTGAGATCGATGGACCTTGCAGGGGTACTTATATTGGTACTAGGATGGTTCAACAAGAGAAAGGAACTCTCATTAACTTTTTACAAATAAACGGTGACATCTTCGCTTTAACTTTCCAAGAAATGCCATAAGTTGACTCAACCAAGGCGTGTCACAAATTGAGCATTAATGACAATGCCACGGTAGTCAAAAAAAAAAAGAGAAGACTATCACCTCATCTCAGAGATAACGTCCGCAATAAAATCGATAAGTTGATCGAGGTCAGATTCATTCGAGAAGCAAAGTACCCGGATTGGATCTCAAACATTGTTATAGTTCCAAAGAGGAATGAGAAAGTTTGAGTTTGCATAGATTTCGCAAATCTAAACACACACACGCCAAAAGACAATTTTCCTCTTACCATCATTCATCAAATTCTTGATTCTACAGTAGGTCATGAGCTGCTATCTATGGTGGATGCTACCTCGTGATACAACCATATACCCCTCTTAGACAAAGATCAAGAAAAGACCACTATGAAAGGGGGCTCTACTTTTACAAAGACATGTCTTTCGGACTGAAGAATGCCAGAGAAATTTATCAAAGCTTAATGACAACTATGTTCAAAGAACACGTGGGGAAAACTATTGAAAAATCTTAGAGAAGAAGGATCATATTACGCATCTCGATCATATCAAATGAAGCTCAATCCTGATAAATGTCAATTTGGAGTATACTCTGGCAGGTTCCTGGGATATCTCATCAGTGAAAAAGGAATCGAAGATGATCTAGATCAAATTCAAGCTCTAATCAACATGTCATCTCCACAAACAAAGAAAGATGTACAGAAGCTCGCTGGTAAGATTGTAGCTATCAAAAGATTCATCTCCAAGTCTTCAGATTGATGTCGATGTTTGTTCTTATTGCTCCGAGGGTCTATCAAGAGAGGCAAAGTTTGATAAAACGATGAGGTCGAATGGATAGAAGAATGTGAAACAGCTTTTTACGAACTCAAAGTCTATCGTAGGAAATCTTCTGTAATGAGTACCCCAGTAGACAATGAGGAATTGATCATCTACCTTACAGTTACAGATAATTTCCTCAGCTTGGTTCTTATTCACCTTGACAGAATGATTGAGAAGCCAGTGTACTTTATAAGCAAAACTCTCACACCGGCGAAAACAAGATTATCCAAGATCGAGTGATTCCTCCTAACCCTCGTTTATACTTTGAATAAGCTCAAACACTACTTTCAGGCTCATTCAGTCAAAGTCATGACAAACTACCCAGTTCGGGAAGTTTTATCTAAAAAAGAGAAATCAAGAAGAGTATAACATTGGTTAGTAAGTTTGGGGGAGCACGATGTCAAATTTGAATAGAGAATTTCAGAGAAAGGTCAATCAGTGGTTGATTTTCTAGCAAACTTCCCAGTAGAAGATCCATAATTAGAAGAATACAGTCTTGATCTAACAAACAAAATCAAAGATGATCCACCTGTAAAGCCCTTTGAAGAATGAGTAGAATGGATTACACAAAATGGATGTAGACTTTTTAGAGATGGATCAGTAAGACCCGCATGGTCATGGATTGGAATCATACTGATTACTTCTTCAAATGACTGAATTGAAAAATCAATATGCCTTAATTTTAAAGCCTCCAACAATATCATAGAGTACAAAGCATTAATCCATGGTCTAGACATTGCAATATAAATCGGCATTCCTGAGCATTTAGTCTATACTGACTAGTTGTTGATAGTTCATCACTACTCTAAGAAATACATGAAGAATGAAAAAGTGATCGACTATGCGGCCTTAGTCGCTAGCAGAATGAGCAAATTTAATAACACTACAATTGATTATTTACCTCGTTGAGATAATCGACACCCTGATTCCTTGGCTTATTTAGCCAGGGTATTAGGTACAGAAGCAAGATTCATCAAAATCAAAATAATTTCAACCCCCAACATTGATCTCCCAGCGGTATACACGATCAACACTGGGGGCGATGAAGAGATGAAAGACAATTGTTGGAAGCCTTTTATCACATATCTTAGACCGGAGAACAAATATGATGGGCCCCTTCTAGAAGATCCAAAATAATGCAGATAGTTGATCAAAAACTCTAAGCGTTATACAGTTCAGAAAGGCAACAACCTATATAGAAGGTCATCCACTGGGCCTTACCTCAAGTGTTTCTTAAAATAACAAACAGATAGAATGTTCAAGGATTTATATGAAGGGTCTTGTGCTCCCATGCTATAGGATGATCTCTTGCAAATAGAGTAATCATACAAAGGGTATTTTGGCTAAGAATGAGAAAATAAGCAGAAGAGTACTCACACAAATGCGATACATGCCAGAGGTACAGTCACCAAATACAAGTGCCTGCACTCATGCTCCATGCTAGCAAAGCATTCTAGCCTTTTAAAAGGTGGGCACTCAATCTAGTAGGAGAATTCCCAAACACATCGGGTAACCACAAGTTCTTACTCGTTGCAACATATTACTTTACAAAGTGAGTCAAAGCAATCCCCCTTTGTCGAACTCGGGAAGAAGAAGTCATCTCATTTATCTGGGAGCATATCATCACACGATTTGGTTGCCCCCACCTGATTCAAATCTATAACGGACCGCAGTTCGTTAGTATAAAAGTAATGGTATTCCTCAACAAATACAACATCATTCATTCACCATCCAATCCCTATTTCCCCTAAGGTAATGGGCAAGATGAAATCGCGAACAAGACTATCGTAAATGGAATCAAGAAAATACTTAAATAAGAGAAGAAGGGAAATTGGATACGGGAACTGTCATATGTCTTGTAAGCTTATCACACCATACCGAGATAGTCCACAGGATGTTCCCCATTAATATACTAGGTTATGGAATAGAGGTCGTCATCCTAATAACATATTATCATCCCGTCAGAGATCACGGACTCACTGATGATGATAATGAGTTTGAGCTGGCCTGCAATATGAACTGGATAGATGAAACACGGACTCAAGATATTGCAAACTTGGGTCGCTATCATTAGATACTAGCCAGCTCATACAGCAAAATAGTCTGCAGCTATGATTTCCAAATTGACGACCTAGTTCTTCACAAAATCCCTAAAAGCATAAAAGAGTTGAATGTTGGGAAACTTGCAGAGAATTAAGAAGGTCCGTTTCTAGTAGTGGGACAAACTGGTCTTAGATCTTTCTACCTCATGATACAGGACAGAGTTTGAAGACCAATCCCTTGGAGCACTAGGAGATTGAAGCAATACTACCGTTAATCACTAATGTGCCAATCACATGATACATCTACTATCATTCTTTCCATTCTTAAAGTGAGATTACATTCTCCAACAGTATGTACATTCTTTTCTACTCAATGAAAACTTTCATGTTTTTTCCCACATTACTCTTTACAGTCATACATGTAGTTATCTACTAAATCTCAAAGATTAGAGCAAAGGTAATACTAGCTTTCAATCGATACACATCTATCATCTTCTAAATCTCTATGATTAAAAAAAAGGTAAAACTAGCTTTCAATCAATACACATCTACTATCTTTATACTCAAAAGTTAAAGCAAAGGTAAAAATAGCTTTCAACTATCTAACATCTACTATATAGAAGGCAAAAATAGGATACTTCTTTATACAGGTCCTTTTTGGAATATATCAGATGCACCTTCCCCGCGATTCAGAGTTCTAGAAGACATACATTCTTGTACTCTAGCAACAACTAGCTCTCAACCTTATTCAACATGTTCCCCCATAATAAGGCCAATGTCAGTTTCCATAAGATTCATATAATTACGAGGATCTACTTCTGCCTTACAGATACAACCCTTCAAAATCAAACAGTCATGCAACGTGTCCCTTTCTAACTCGAGCCTCTTTACTTCCTCTACAAAATAGGTGATTACAGCAATTCTCTCCCTCGAATATACATCGTCCATGGAAAGTTTATTTTGATTCGGTACAGCCATGTCAGCAAAATTAATGCATATTTTTTGAAATTTTTTATCCTGCCTTGAGTAGTAAGTTTTAGCTCTCTCTAAGCTTTTTTCCAAATCTACCACACGATTGTTCAAAAACCTCAGCGTTTCCAAGGATTTACCCTGTTCGATCTGACTTTTCTCTTTCTGCTTGATTAACTCCTAAACTTCACTTCGCAGTGCCAACAACTCCGCCTCCTTTTTCTGTAAAACCTCATTTTCGTTACTTCTACTGAAACAAGATTTTTTTAACATTTCTTCCTTTTTCCTAAAAGCTTCTTCCAAATCCCGACGCAAATCAACCTCCCAATTCCTACAATCAGCCAGCTCGGCCTCCTTATTTATTATATTTTTCGCTTGAATTCCTTACAACAGCTCAAACATATTTTAGATTAGCATCCAGCGCCGTTATTTTTTCTAGATGAGTTTTTACTTTGATTTCTTTCTTCCCTATTTGTTCCTTAAGGCCATCCATCTCACTCTGTTTCCTCTTCAATTTCTCCGTCACATCCATCTTATTATATTAACTACTTGATATGTCAGCCTTCATTTTCTTTAACCGATCAAAGAATTTGTCACAATGACTCTGTGTACTCTGGATACTATCTTCTTTTCTCTTTATAGTGTCCCTTAACTTATCAACCCCACTCGCCATCTCAGGTCATATACTAACCACTTCGCCCTCCTTCTTCCTCAATTGCTCCCTCAAGTTACTAAGATACCCTTTTAACTCCATCGCTTTCGCTTCTAACGATCTGATACGATATTGAGCGATATCCACAAATTTGCACTTCCCCTTTAAGTACTCTACCATGCTCTTCATCTTCTCAATCTCACTTTGTGAACTCACTAGCTCACCTTGAATTCTACCCAAGTCTGCTTCCTTAATATCTATCTGCTGGTTCAACTCACTAACTGTATTCTCTGACTTAGTCAGCCTAAGCTCCACTTTTACATACTGATCTACACTCTCTTTAAATATCAGATGGATCCTATCAAATTTGAGTTTAAACTCGTAATTACATTTTAGAGCATCTTCCTCATGTGATTGTGTGGCTTTTAGATTGGCCTGCACAACAATTCGATTTCATGTTCAACATATTGAAAACAATCTATATTTATCATATAAATAGTTCGAACATACAATAGTTTACATACAGTTAGTTCTCTATCATAAGCCCACCATAATGAATTAATCTTAATCTTCAAGCTATGAAGATTTCTTGCTCTGGTTGTCATACGCTCTACAATTTCGGGATCAGGTTAATACCACAATCTTATAATATTTTAAGGTACACCTCTTTTAACCCTTTCTCACTGATTATCTTAACGTCTAAAAAAAAGGGTTAAATTTTTTATGTCCATATACCTATCTTTTCGCTTAAATTTATATATTCTCACTTGAACCTTCGTGCGTGCAGTTATGAGTGCTGCTGTATATGTAACATTTCCCCCCCCCTAGCGAGCTCACTCTTTAATGCCTCTTTAGGGATGTGTAGCTCGTTTAGCTCATACACAACAATTTTCCTATGAAACAATATACCAACATCTCTATTTCATACTTAAACAATCAATATTTGATAAAGCCATTATATGCATTTTACTCTACCTTTTCAGGATCTTCTTCCACTCCTTGATTATCTAACTCAGTACTACCAGAGACCACATTTAAATCTTTCATAGTCCCATGGGGATTACTGCCAGCCTCCGGGTTCTCCTCTAGCTCGGGCTCCTCCATGTCCATAAATCGCCCTTCCATTATTGTGACAACATCGGCCTCAGAGTATCCATCCTCGAATAACCCCTGACCGAGCTTGTCTTAAGCAGCAGTCGCTTCCTCTATATTTTTTTTAGCCTCCTGTTCAGGCAGGTACATGGCTACCTGGAATGAATTCTTTAAGTTCTATACCTCTAAGCTCGACCGTACTTTCTCTTCTACCAACTTTTTTCTATCTCAATGGTTTGCTTCAGTGTCATCCTCCCCTCCGTAATACTGAGGTAGATTCCTTTCAGCATCCAGGTTATCTGTACAAAATAACACTTAACACAGTGCTACTTGTTAAAAAAATCACAATGAGTATGATTAGTTCTCGACATACCCTACTGTTGTAGCATATTCCCCAGATTTGACAAAGAGAAGATAGCAGAACTTATTCAAAGATATTCTATCATTTGAGAAGCTATCACATCTGCGACTACAGAGCTCGACCCACTATAGTAGCCGTTACGTTTGGTCAAATAGATCCGTTGTAGGAAGATCCGCAAAGTTTACTCACTGCCCACCAAAATAGGAAGTAATTTATTTTTATAGCTACCTGTATCCATTATAAATATAGGCAGAGCATATGTTAATTCGATACGCAACTCTATCATTTTACCACATTTTCACTTCTTTACTATTCATAAATTATAATAACTAGCACCTATTGGATTTTTATACCTAAATCCTCCTCGAGGTCATGGTTTTTCTCAGGTTTTATTGAGTTTTCACATAAAATCTAGCGTGTTCGAGTTCACAGTTGTAATTTCCATACTGAAGTATTGGTGAAGTTTACCCTCAAGAAAATATATCATTAAAATTGGCATCGTCTGTGCGAAAACCATACTTTTTCTTTACTATTATGATTCTAGGCAGTCTGATGACAAATATGAACCTCAGAAGTGCCTCGAGTACTTAGAGGAACCACGAGATCAACCCCATATCTGCCTTTCTAAAAGCCACCGATCAACATAATGCCATGGTCGAACTATAAAAGCAGATGGAATCTGACTGGGTCCAGCGGCTCGAAGATCAACGAATCCATGCCCAAGCTCTTCAAGTCAAATGAAACAAGAGGAGGAAAGCTCTGGAATAGCAGAGCCAAACCCATCAGAAAGAAATGAAAAATTTGTAAAGACATCAAGACTGATTTACTGTCCATCAAGCATCACCTCCCCAAGCCCGAATTGATCATCGATCTAGAGCTGCCAAGAGGAAGAACTTACCAAGGGAAGAATAAATTTGAACTTCTAGATCTTGATTAAGGATCCCAGATAGAGCTTCTCAACACTTTGGTCTCACTTCATCAGTATTGACCACCTAGGGAAGTCGACGCATACATCACAAAATCCTACCACCACCTGTGAGATGACCAGTGAGAGATAGGTTGGGACCTAAAGGGCAAGGCAACTTTGATCATCTAGTTGCAGCCGTACCAAATACTCTTCAACAATTTATCACCTTGGATGATCTGAACAATAGGATTCAAGCTATTCATTCTGACAATCTTAACCGAAGATCTGTTCTCGATAGGATGGAAATAAATCATGTTTCCCCTCATCTCGAAGTCATGCCAATTCTAGACAATTTTTACATGCTGAAGTTTCATCAATATGCATGACTCACTGTTCCTCTCACTCACATCCATCACTTCAAAGTAGCAGTTGGATTATACTCCAAACTCGATCATATGTTATGCAGGCTATTTAACATGAGTCTTAAGGAAGAACCTCTTAGGTGGTTTCATACTATTCCCGAAGGTTCGATCACCAGTTTTAGCTAGTTACAGCGTCTCTTCAAGTCAAACTATGCGCCTGCTAAGAAGAGAGAAATAAAGTCGATTCATTATTCATTTTTGAACAAGGTGTAAAAGAAACCTTTGCTAGATATTTTAAATGTTTCCTGCAAGAAACAGGGAAAATTAGGAATTCAGATCCCAAAATTATCGTTTCAACATTTACCTCCGTACTCTACATCGATTCTAAAGTTCGAGATGAGCTTACCCTACACATCGAACTCAAGTGGTCCAAGAATGATAAAATGAAAAGCTCCACAGTCATTCATGCCAACGATGCATTCTCATCACCACATCCAAAGCCAGCAAGTAATGTTATGACAAAACAGCTTGGATGAACCACTAACAACATCAGGAAGAAAGATAGGAAAATAGATAGACTCATCCCAGTCCTGCCTCCTGATGACTTATTTTAAGAAGCACAAGCAATTCCTGATGTACCAAACAAACCCTTATGCCAGTATCATAATGTACATAGCCATGAGAATGACAACTGCTACTCATTGATACAGATCTTTCACTGTATTCTACTCGCAGGAAGACTCCACGAGTACGTAGTCGATGTCCAAAATTTTCTTAAAGATGAGACGAAAAGAAAAGAGGCCGAATATGAGTAATGACAAGGTTAAGCTCGCCATCTTTATATGATTGAAATTGAGACGGGAAAGAAGAAAAATAAAGATAAAGTTGACAAAATCATATCCTACTACAAGATAACGTTATCAGAAAAATTTACAACACTTTTACCCAGTTTCAGTAAAGCCAAATGTCCATATCACATTTCTTTCAAAGACTGTGACACTAGCCATATCAAATACCCTCATGACGACCCATAGGTCATAATGCACAAAGTAGGACAGGAGTACTTACAAACACTTCTTGTCGATACAGGAAGTGCGGCAAACGTCTTATTCAAAAGAATAATTGATGTTCTAGGCCTCAAGAATTCTGTCAAAGCTTTGACAATAACTGTCACAGGATTTAACAGTTCCAAAGAATCTGTCTTAGGAGAAATTATACTACCTGTTCAAGCAAGACCAGAAACCACCTTTGTTAAATTCATTGTCATTGATGCTGAGTCAAAATATTTGGGGATCTTAGGTAGAAGTTGGCACCATTCTATTAGGTTGACAAAATCATATCATCTGGCTTTACAATTTCTAACAGATCACAGAGTTTAGGAAATCAAAGGGGGTCAGGCTATGGTACGAATGTGTGAAAATACCACCACAAACTCTAACAGAGTAAAACTCCTAAAGGCATAGCAATTACAGTAGGAGCCATCTCCAACGTTCAAGCAACACGATACTGAGGCGGTTGAATCCATAGAACTCGATGAACCAGGAAGAAATACCTTTATTGGCTCAAAGCTGTCATTCGAAGAAAGATAAATCCTGTTACAACTTTTAAGGATAAATGTCGACATCTTTACATGGTCTTTCCATGAGATGCCTGACATCGATCCAACGATTGTATGCCTCAAACTCATCCTCTTTCTAGACTGTAAAGCAGTGGTGAAAAGTATTGTAATTTAACCCCCCACATTCGAGAAGCAGTTAATAAAGAAATAGTTAAACTCCTTCATGTCAAATTTATTTGAGAACCCAAATATTCTAAATAGGTCTCAAATATCGTGGTTGTCCTAAAGAAGAATGGGAAAATTAGAGTTTGTATAGATTTTACTGGGCCAAACAAATTCATACCAAAAGATTACTTTCCCCTCCCTTTGATTCCTCGTCTCCTCGACTCTGTAGCAGGGTACAAACTTCTTTCGATGATGGATGCATCTTTCGGTTACAATCAGGTTTCTCTTGATGAAGAAGACCAAGATAAAATAATATTTGTTGCGAAAAGAGGTCTCTATTATTATATAGTTATGCCTTTTGTATTAAAAAATATAGGAGCCACTTATCATCAACTTGTCACTCAAATGTTTAAAGATCGCTTTGATAAAATCATGGAGTTATACATCGACGATAAGATCTGCAAAAGCTTAAAACGGGAGGATCATTACAACAATTTGCAAATCATTTTCGACATCCTCCGTACTTAACCAAATAAAACTAAACCCAGAAAAATATCAATTTGGTGTTACATCGGGGAAGCTTCTGGGACATCTGGTTAGTAAGAGGGAAATAGAAATAGATCCGGTACAAATCAAAGTACATGAGTTATCACCATAAACCAAAAAAGATGTACAAAAGTTTGCTGGCAAGATTAAAGCTCTTCACATATTCATCTCCAAATCCTCTGATCGATATAAACTCCTTTACCTCCTTCTTCGTGGAAATCTAGCTCCAACGTCGAAGAAATAACCCAATGAAATAATCTAGGCCCTTGTTTGTGAATTGGCTTTCCAAGATCTCAAAATATACTTGAGGCATCCTCCCATAATGAGTACTCTAATTGATGGCAAAAATATTAGCAATGTACTTATGGATAACAGATGACTCCATCAGTTCTATTCTTATTCGAGAAGATGATGGCGTGGAAAAACTAATCTTCTTTATTAGCAAAACTCTTGCGCCTGCTAAAAAGAGATATATATCAAATGAAAAATAGCTACTTGCCTTGGTATACAGTTCTCAAAAGCTTCGACCATATTTCGAAACCTACCCCATCAAGGACATTACCAAGTTCCTCCTCAAACTTGTGCTCTCTAAAAAAGAAAAACTTCGAAGGTTTCAGTAATGGTCTGTGTTCCAAGGTGAATATGATATCTCTTTCGAACCTCAAATATCGGACAAAGGACATGCAGTAGCCAATTTTTTGGCAGATTTTCTAATCGAGGCCCCGAATGGGAGGAACTCGAAGAAGTACTTATAATTGCGTATTTTCCAGGAGGATAATATTTGTCAATACTTTTGTTTAGATTATGCAATAATAAGCTTAAACACATAGGATTTTACGTGGAAATTCAGTAAAGTACGAGGAAAACCACAACCTCGAGGATGGTTTTGATGAAAATTTTAATAAGTTGCTAGTTATTACAATTGTTGTTTGGTAAGGATCTAAGAATGTCTTATTAGTAGAGTTGCAGATCAGAATTATATATTATCTGCCAATATTTATAGTAGATACAGGCAGTTACAAAAATAAAATAGTTTCCAATTTTGGTGGGTAGTGGACGAGCTTCGCGGATCTCCCTACAACGGCTCAATTTGACCAGGCACAATAACTATTTTAGTAGGTCGAGAACTGTGGTCACAGATATGCCATCGTCTTGAATGATGGACTGTCTTCGACCAAGTTTATATTAGCTTCTCTTTGTAAAATCTGGGAAATATGCTACTACAATCGCCCCATTCTCAGCGCAATTACTTATTGTTGTATCGTGAGGAACACCAAAATTTGAACAAGTTGTCGAATATTGTAGAAGTCTATATTATATCATTTATGAGGTAAAAGTCAAATGAATCTGGTAACGTATTTTCCTGAGGAGCATTTATGGCAAGTCGTTATGATTGTGGTGTCTGTGCAGGTGAGAGTACAGTATAAATACATAAAGAAGGACGTGAAGTGTTTGTTCGGTAGTTCTGTAAGGTTCTGTGATGGTGGCAACACAGTTCCAGGCGCTGCATAAGGAGTTTTTGGAGCACATGGATGTCAAGTACGAGGAGTTGAAGGAGTTTTATTTTGGCCATCAGTCCATGTCTTTGTATTATCTGATGCCAGTGGAGCCGATATTTGAAGGAATGATAGAATTAGGGGTGGAGATTGCAGAAGCGGAGTGTTTCTTTTGATCATAATTTTATTTTATATTACTGACGGCCTTGTAGCGCATCGAATATCTCTGAGAATAGGCCACTGCCCATATTGAAGACAAAGATGCTAAGGCAGGCAGGGCTTTTTATAGTGGTTTCTCCGGTCGCTATCGTCTCTATAATCCCTTAGGGTTGTGAGATGGTGGTGGTTTTAGAGGAGGAGGGTGTGGCTATTTTTCCTTTATCGAAGGCTATGACACACTTGGGATGTACAATAACTTGTAGAATAAGCTTTGATGTAATCGAAGGAAAGATTTTTTGAATGTAAAATATAACAATTAACTTATGGAATAAAATGTTGTTTGTGAATTTTCATCGATTAAATATATTGTGATCTCAAATGATATAGAAATCTATTATCCAAAGATAATTTGTCAAGTCTGGTTGATGTCGAGATAGTTGTTTCGAATAGTAGGGAAATATCGAGGTTACTGTGTCGAGGTAATAAGATCTCGAACTGAAGTTTATTGATTGTGTGGGGCCTGTAAATGGTTCCCTAGGAGGTTTGATTTAACTGGGATGTGTAGAGTTCCAATGTAAAGTAAATGTTATATTTGACTATTGGTAGTTGGGTAGTCATAGTATTTTCATATAAATACCCTTGCATATTTGAGGTTGTCATGTAGTTTTTTTTTAGTTTTTTTTTTTAGAAGAAGGTGAAGATGAGGGCACAGCTGTATAAGGAGAAGTTGTCCAACCGGGTGTATGCCAAGTATTGGGAGTTGTTAGATCGGTATTTCGGTAAGAGTTGTATAAACAGGTAGCCGCTGGTACCGGTGATGCCCAACTACGAAGAAATGAATAAAGTAGAGGTGAAGGAGGCGAAAGAGGAGTATGCATATAACGAATTGCAATCGCTGAGTCCTCCAGAGTGCGTAGGCAAGATAAGGAATCCAGCCAAGGCGCTGATGATGAAAGAAGAAATTGTTACCGGTCGAAGCTTTTAAAAGGTGGACTCATGGTCTTTTGTGTTGTAATAAATGAACAAAGTTTGTACTGTGTTTGGTTAACATGAAATAAATAAATTTTCTTTGTGTCAGATTTTGTTATCGATGTGTATGATGAAAAATGTTCTCGAATATGTTGTGATATGTTGAATGAATAAATTTTTATTGATATTAAATTGCGATCATGGGTAGGTAAAGTTTATCATATCTCAATGCTTAGGTAGTTGTTTTGTCGAATAAGATTTGAATTTAAACTATTGTTACAACTGTCTTGAGAATATAAGAGAGGATTAAATATGGAAGGATGTGTGCAGGTTTAGGGCAAAAAATGGCGAGGTGCTCTCCTGTAGGTGATGTTTTGAGGTACAAGGAATTGGATGTACAATCTCTATTTAATAGCATAAGAGTTACTTTGCCGAGAATGGACATATCAGAGGAGTTAAAATGAGATATGGAAGGGTTGGAGCAGCAGTGCAAGAACTTGTTGGCATTTAGGAAGCAAAGGATTAAAGACTTCAAGAAGAGGCGATCAAGGCGTTATGCTCAAGTACTCGAGCAGTCACAAAAGGGTGTGATAAACAGTCACGTGAGGCCTATAAATAACCTCGTGGTTGGTGACTGTTCACACACCACTGATTCTGGAAAAAAAAATGTAAGTATGAATTCTTTGTATTCGTCTCTTGCGTCTTTGTCAACAATTGGGAATGAGGAGATTAGTATGTTGATTGAGAGGGTAAAACTTACAAAGCAAAGGAATACAGAAACAACGCGACTTCAAGGTTAGTGGTTGTCTTTAAAAAATTTCTTGTTGTTGAACATGTGTTAAATATTAGTGATTCTATAAAACCCTTTGTAGATATAACATGGTGGAGATAGTGTTGGAAGGAATGGTAGTTTGAATGTGTGTATTGGAAGTAATTAGGAAGATGTAGTGTTAAGTCTTTTGTCAAATTGTCTATGATATTGACTGAATGTTTTTTTTTTTTTTTTTGAAAGGCAAGCCAGTTTTATATAGGGATCCATATTGACTGAATGTTTATGTAATGGATGGTGTAATGGTATCAAAAGGGATTATGGAATGTGTTGGAGAGAGGGGTTGGAGTTAAAGAATGATGATGAGGGAAGAGACTAAGGTTTTTCTGTCGCTTTGAGTACGGTATGACTCGGGGTTTATTTGTCGTGATTTGTGATATTGGATGAGGTTTGGCAGTTGGAGCGCCAAATTTTCTGCAAAATGACTAGATTTTACGTCGGAGAGAGCATAAATTTAAATTATTTGAACTTGGCTTGAAATGGCGGGATATCCTGGTACTGTTGAAATGTCATCGAAAAGGTTGTGGGTTCTGTACTTTGAGTAATAAATGTGAGGGACATATAGATAGTTTTCGATGTATGGACTTAGGGAAAATGTAAAATAAATTTGGTATTGATAAGTGAATGTAGTAACTGTGGAATTAGATATTAATAAAAAGAATGATGCGTTGAAGATGAAACTCGACAATAATATAGATATTAGCATATGTATATAATGTATTAGATATGATAGTATACTAACTTAAAAAAGGGAATCTGATTTTCAAGTTTATATAAACGGCTGAACCTATCCAAAATGATGATAAAGAAGGAATCTTTGTCAACCTCGTAGATGTTGAACTACTTTAAATTAATGTAACAACATGTTTTCAAAAGTTAGGGGGAGGTATAGGGTTGGCTCAAGTAGCGCGGATGTGGTGAGTGTTGACCAATTTAAAGTTACACCTAGGGTGGTAGAAGTATCTCACGAGGAGGAGACTGAGACAGACGTGGATCATGAGCCGCAAGTAAGTAATCGAGAAAGTGGTGATGGTGGAGAGGAAGATGTCGAAGGGGTGTGTTATGATGTGGCCCCTAAAATAGGTGAAATTTTGAGCTTTAAAGCTAAATATGGTATTCCTAAGGATATTAGGTTAGAGGAATACCATTATGAGATGACAGATCAAGACGTACTATTGGATGGGATTCTGGTCAATCGAGAACAGATTCGAAAGGGATTAAAGCAGCCTCTTCAAGCTAACCAGAAGAGGTTTTTGAACTTTTTTGATATGGCTCCTAGCCAGTTCAATTCCAATATCTATGATCTTTTCTGATAAATGGTCAATTGAAAGAGAGGGGGGGAAGAGCTTATTATTGTGAATGATTTATGTGTGTATTATATACTAAAAAAAACCCATAAAAGCTAGAGTACAGGTACTTGGTGAGGTTCCTGAAGAGACCACTCCTTTATGAAATGGTTTCGACAGGGGGAAGTATTTTTATGAATGTCTCCTTGTGTCTGGGAACTATGAGTTCTATAAGAAAAATTCGGGGGAGCCTCTGAAAAGAAATACTTTCCACTTAGGTGTATGTTTAGGTAATTTGTATGTCAAAGTTTTCTCTTGTTGGAATTTATGAAATGGTTGTCTAATTTGTTGTTTGTCGTCGTCCAGCTTTGAAGGAGATAAATAAGACTTCTACTATTGTAGAAAAATTGTACAACATCAGGAAGGGTTACTTTGGTCAGATCGATAATTTAGTTGTCGACCAAGAGAAAGTGGACGGTCTCATTCAAGAAGTCGGGTAAAAAAGAACTCGAGTTAGGGGAGTTGAAATTCTGGTGATCAACAGAAAAATATCGGCCAGAAATAAGAAAGTTGCAAATTCGAGTTTGCCCTTTGTGAATCCTTCATTGAGTGGTTACAACACGGATTCTGTGAATGTAAAGAAGGAAGCTCTTCTGATTGAGACCTATGAGAAGAGTAAGAAGAGGAGTGCTGGAAGCCAACCTACTCCTCCAGCTCTTGTATTGAAGAGGTCATCTCGACCATCTCCTACGAAGGTGAGAGAGAAGGTGGATGCTCCGACATCTGGGCTTGCTATTAGTTGACCCCCCAAGTCGGCCACTTACTTGTTTCCGAAGAAGAAGGCTTCCTCTATCCTGACGATGAAGCAGCTTGTCGAGGACTCAAATACTGAGATCCAACAGACCATGGAGGCATATGCCACCGGGATGACTTCTTTAGAGGAGGATTTCGATAACTGTTTGGTAGAGGAAGAAAGTCTATCATCCTTCCTTATCAAGGGCCACTGGAATATGAACAAGGTTAGAAATCTCTCTGCTTTGCTCTGATTAAAGAATTTGGTTCCTCATCCAAAAACTCATATTATGACTGTAATGCAGATCAAGAAGCTGTTGATTGAGGCCAAACCCCGTATTCTCAGTGTTTGTACTCTGGCAAACCAGCTTCTCACTTATAAGAATATCGAGAAGGAGCTGGTAAAGGAAAAAGAGGATCTGATCCAAGAGAAGGAAAGACTGGAGGCAAAGGTCGAGAAGCTGAAGAGAGTCAATCTCAACGAGGTGGAGTATGCCAAAGTTTTTGATGATGTAAGGGCAGAAAGTGACCGAGTCAATCTCGACTCTCTTAAGCGGATGAAGGCTAATTTTTCTCTGCAGTTCAATGGAATTAAAGGAGATAAAAATAATTTTATAAAGGTTTGGCTGTTGCTAGGAATCTGTTCTTTCTGGATTCGGATGTTGTAGGGGCCTTACTTCTTTCGGAGGGGAAGTCAGCTCTTACAATACGAGATTAATCCTCAATCAAAGGAATGTAAGTAAATGATCTAAAGTATGAACAATCTATAGACAAAATACTTGCGTAGATGCCCAAATGTGACACTCTGCGACCTCTGATGAGGATTTTTAAGTACATTTTTATTACTGATGAGTAATCGAAGGTTCGAGTACTGGGTTTTACAGGGTGGTCGAAGGTAAACAGCAAATGGGCTGGGAAGGATTTTTATAACTCTTCCTAGGCTCCCCATCTCCCCTATTTATAGAACATAGATGGGCTGAGTCACCAAGGTTAAATCAGATTACAAGGGTACTGTCTGGATATCCTGGCGGGGGTATGGGCGCCGGACATGTCTGTACTATCAGTGTAACAGTTGTTGGAGAGGTCTCTGTACTTTGGTACTGTGGCGGTGGTTTGGTCTGTTACTATAGTTGCAAGGACCAATTACTGCACGGCCTTATTTGATGAGCTGGATGCCTGTCCCATCATATTTTGACCATGTACAGATAAGGTTGAAGGGTTTCTGCTGTGATGTATATAATCCGTCCTCGAGGCTTATTCGGAGTCGAAGCTTCATCTTCGGGTGATCTTTGGGAGGCTTGTTTATGGATTGAATGGCTTCGATATATTCGGGTAGGCTGCGAAGTAGCCTTCGAGTGTCTGAGTGGGGTCAAAGGCTGCGAGTAGGCTACTACATTTGCCCCTTCTCTGCGAGGGTCTCGAAGCCATGTGCAGTGGCGTTCGCTGAGAAAACAGTTTTGCCTTTGAATTTGAGTAGTTTGACTGTTTGTTTTCGAGTAAGTAATAAAAGAGGGTAATTAAGAGGTAATAAATGAAATAAGGCTATAAGTATGAGTTACTGAATAGGGATATTGTGCAACCTTCTTCCTTTTCATTCTTCTCTCTTTCCTCTGCAAATTTTGCAATCTCTATGGATACCACGCCCAATACGCGATATCAAAAAAGGATGGGGTTCGCTCAAGACCGTCTCGTAGGGCGAAAGACTGGTGAACTGGAAATAAAGTTCTTCGGACATCATAATCTGAACTGGAACATGCCTGAGCTGGTCGAGGTAGAGGCTGGAGAGCTCATCAATGGGGAGCCTTATGCCTATCTTTGGGACCGACTGAAGTACGACTTTACTATTGTGGAGAAGCGTTATTGGCTGAATGTCTTTTTTTATAAGGAAGAGGAGACGGAGGAGCAAAGTACGGTGAGTGAAGCTGGGCCATCTAGAAGTAGGGCTACTATTTATGGTGGTGATGATTGGTCTATCGGTATTCTGAGGTTTTATGTAGAGGTTTTTGTTTGGGTTGATTGTATGAATGAATTTGGGTATGAAGTTTTTTTGTTTTTGTTATTGTTTATGGTGGAATGGAATGAGAATATTATTTTGCTGCATATTTGAGTTTTTTGTAACTGCTAGGCATTGGAAACGAATAGGCTCGTAGTAACGATAGCCAAACTTCTCTCATCGAATGCTAACGGGTAATACTAATTAATGCTGCGAAATGTGTTCTCAAAGTATAATGATCTGGTCGAATGTAATTAACTGGTAGGCATTGAGAATGGTCAATGGTTCGATGAAAAAGGTTCGTTGAAAATGGTTCGATGAAAAAGGTTCGTTGAAAATGGTTCGATGAAAATCCTCGTAAATGGTATGTTCATGCGTATGTGGCGGAAACTATTACGTCTGGGAAGTTGAAGAGGTTGGGCTATTGAGTTTTCGAGGTGGGGAATTGAAGATCACAATTAATACGGCTAGGGAAGAGGAAAAGTTGAAATTGGATTTTGGGTATAAAATGGGACTGTTGTAGAGGAGATTTCTCACCATTCTGCACTCTTTCTTCATCTTACTTCTTATTTGCCCAGATCAGGATGGCTACAAATGTACCCGCTCAGAAGAACCAGGCGGCGGTGAGGATCAGGCAAATACAAGAGAAGACCGTGGAGCTGCAACGGAGGTTCGGTATTGAAGAGGACATTGATACAGAGATGCTGAATCTTTTTAAGGTAGAACCCATTCTTGGCATGCCCTTTGCATACTGGTGGGGAATATTGTAGATGATAGGGATGTTACGCGGCCATCGGTTGTCTCTTCTTGAGAGATTTACGGAGGATATGGTGAACGAGGAGGATGATGGTGCTATGCCCATGGTTGAAGAGGAGCATCCCGCTGATAATTAGGGTCCTCTGCCTGTTGGGTGTTTTTGTTGTTGCTTTCTTCTATTCTTCTTCCTCGCTCTTTTTCTTTTTACGAGGCTTGTAATATGTTTTGTCTTTCTGAATAAAATTGGTGTTTGGAAGTACTATTGTAGTAGTATTCTTGCTCTTCATATGTAATAATTTGAATTGTCAAACTGAAAGTAATTGTATAATCTAAATTCTTGAAGTAGTATCGTGAGCTGTCAAATTAATAATATAATTGTCAAAGTATAGTATTTGGATTGTCGAAGAAAAATCTTGAATTGCAGAAGCAAAAGGTTGTAGCCTGTCGAAGTGAGAGTATTATTTGTCAAAGTTGAAAATATTGATTTGTTGGTGCAAAAGGCTGGGTCTGTAAGCATAAATGTTTGAACTGTATGATTGTAATATGTCGAAGGGTGAATGCGATCTGTCAAAGGAGAAAAGGGTGATCTACCGAGATAATAGAGGCATGATGTTTTGAATTGACAAATATGCTCTAGATCGAATGTCGATATATTAGAGATCTGAATTTTAGGCTATCTATTGATGAGTCTTCGAGACGCGGAGTGGTTGATTACTCAAATTTGAGGAGTGTACCGAAGGCTTTGCTTGATTTTACTGGTCGTACTAACAGCCTAGACGGCCGGTCTGTCAAAATGGTACGTGCACCTAGGGCTGTGTGTCATAAAGGCTATCATGATTTTTGTTCGTATTATGGAAAAAGTTGTGACTTAACCGTTTAGATTTGACTATTTTTCTTTGAGCGAGGGTAAAATGGTTTGGGAAGCTTTAGTTTTTGTAGGTAAGTTGAAGTGTGTGTGCCGCTTGCACGTGAAGGATATCAGGGGTAAGTCGGTCAAAATACATTGTAGCCGAAAAGCCAAGGTAGTGGGGTTGTGGTAATGATAATGGTGAGAAAATCGAGGCGGTTTTGGTTTTTCGAGAGAGTATATAAGTGTAAGAGGAGTAATTACTATACTGTTTACTGAGAAAAAAATCAAAAAGAGTGAGGAGAAGAGGACGTACGCATTGGTGCGTTGAGAGAAGTTGTTGAAGTTGTCTCATTGATCTTTCTATTCCGAGTATAGTGGTTCTAACACAGGTATGTGATTTGAACTCTGCCAATTTTTGTTTTGATTTTTCTTCTGTGTCTGAAAGTAAAATGTCTACATTTTTGGGTTTGGGGATTATCTTTGAGGATAAGAGAATTCGTTTCTCTAGGTTTTGACCCATTCTGGGATTTTGGGGGGTTTTGAAGGAAGCGCTAGGTTTAGGATCGAGGTGTCGAATGTGTGTAAATCTGTTGAAGTGGGTAGATGGGCTATGAGTTATTGACACATAATTATCAAATATATCGATCTAATTGCGTGCCTCGTCTTCTGTAGGGTGAGATGCATACCCATCAAGCTTCGAGACAATGGCTGATAGACGAAGAGATCGAAGCATTCAAAGGTAGTATTTATGGTGGTGCCCCAATGGATGAGGGAAGTGACTTAGAGGTGTTAGATGTTATAACCGAAGCGCCTTTGTCTATGGTATTGCCCGCTGGTGAGCTGCCAATTACGAGACGTCGTAAGACGGTAGTGACTGAGGATAGTGAAGAGGAGGAGATAGTATAGGGGGAGAGAGACGAGGGTAATGTGGGGCCTTATGGTGGTTGAAAGGAAGAACGGGGGCAGAGTGATGCAAGTGGGGATTTGACTGAGTTGGATAGGGTCGAAGGTACCATTTCGGCTAGATATAGAGTTAGATTAGATCGTTTTGCTGCCAAGCTGGAGCTATCAAAAGTTAGGGTATTCTTGAGTATGGTGGGAGCAGGGTTAACTTTCAAATCGGACCCTGAGGAAGGGATAATGGCTTATAGTGGTCATATTCGATTAGGAATGGAACTTCCTCTTCGCAGACTGGTGAAAGAAGTTTTGAATTTTTAGGAGGTTGCTCCGGTGCAAATGAATAGAAATTTTTATGAGATGATGAGGGCTATAGAGGGGATGAATGCAAAGTTGAACAGTGAGGGGAGGGGTTTGATTAAGTAGTTTGATATTATTACCTTCTACTCAAAGAAGGCGAGCCAGAACCCAGGTACCTGCGACATCCAATATCACCCAGAGAAGCCCTGGTTCTTTGATCCGTATTCGACGGGTCGAGGGTGGAATAAATATTTATTGATAGTACGGGGAAACTACATGAATGTTGTGGGGGAAGACCTTTATAAGTTGCATAATAGGGTGTATAATCAGAGTAAGCTTGTTGTTGATGGATTGTTGTTGATGTATGTCTTGAATAGGTGGTAATTATATTTTTGTTTGTTCAGCAGGTCTGAAGAATCTGTCGTGGAACAATCCGAGGAACTATATTTATACTTTGCTCGAAGCTAGTAAGGATTGGGTCAATTCTATTTTTGACAATCTTGGTATCATGAGGAAAAGAAGGAAGAAGGCGAATTCCCTGCTTCGAAGCGTACCCGTTACGCCGAAGCCAACGAGGAGAAGGAGAAACAAAGTTAATTCGAAGGGTCTAGAAGAAATGGGAGGGGAAGAGTTGCCAAATTTTTTTCAGTATGTTCCGAAAATGCAGAGGGGGTCGAAGTAAGCAGGGCCAGTGCCTGAAGTGGCTGGCGATGTTTTGAGGTTGTGGTCAAGGCTGGTGCCAACACAGATTAAGAAGGGGAAGGGTCAGGTGGTTCCCAAAGCTCTAAAGGTGTAGCAATCGAAGGTTAGTCAGCACAAACGGTGTAGGGTACTGGGGGAAGATGATGCAGCTGATGAGGATGAAGAGATGACAGAGGCTGGATGACAGGAGCAAGCGGTGGCCGAACACGCTTCGATAGTTAAGCTCTACGAGGATCACCCAGACGAGGCTTCAAAGAAAATCAAGAGGAGTATGTTTTAGGAAACTATCTATGAACTTCTTCTATGAGGGTCTGAGATTTCTTTTAAGTTCTTCAAGTTTTGAGGGGTACAGATTACTTGAATATTCTAGCAGATGCATGCGTGGGTGCAATCGTATAACAAGGTAATGAAATCAGTAAAAGGGAAGTTGCGACAAGCAGTGTAGAGTCTGGATCTTTCTCGGGGGACTAAGGCATCATTGTTGTCTGAAGTCAAGAAGTTGAAGCGAGATCTGGCAGCAATTACAGACTCGTTTGATGAGAGGCTCGAGCTTCAGCGGTTAAGGCAGAAGCGGGAGTGGTCGGCAAAGCTTGCGGCGAAAGAGAGGGAGAAGGCAGAATAAAATGTGACTTACCAGCGGCAGTTTAATGATGAATATAAGGTGACTGTCAGGTTGAAAATATTTTTTGATGATAAGGGATATAACCCTGATACTCTGGAACCTTTCCCTGTTTCCCCAGAACTGGTTGCTGGAGATGATTTGCAGATACAGGAAGGAGATGCAAATGTTATTGATGGGGCAGATGGAGGTACTGGGGGTGGTGTGGAGGCTCCTGTAATTGAAGCAATCGGTACTGGAACTATGGATGATGTGGTTGTCGATGGTGTGATGTCAAAGCCTTCGACTGAAGGTGCTGAGGGTGTTGGCACTGGGGGATTTGAGGAGGAAGAAGGTGTAACCGTGCCTATATGAGGTATTTGGCATTGGGGTTCCATACTTTCCTTTTTTGATTTGCTATTGAGTTGTAATATTTTTGAACCATGTTTATTTTTTGCGTTGGTCTTTGAACTTGGTACGTCTTTGAGCTGTTGTATTATACTGATGGTGGTTAGCTGTAGAACTTCTGAAGTTGATTCTGAACTACTTTTGAATTGATGCCTAATTTTCTGACTGACTTTGTTGTCTTGTTCGGGATTATTGAAATATCGATGCGTATTCTATTGACTTGGCTTGTGTTTGAACTTTTGATGACTGAACTTGAGTTGTAATGCAACTGTCTCTCTGATGTATGATACTTTGAATCTTATGTGCACTTAGTAGTATTGTAGATATACTTGAATAATGGTATCTGCATGTACTATTTCTATCGAATGTCTGTAGAGTGATCGGACCCCGAAGAGCTTCGAGGATGTTGTGATATCTCTTTTGAAATCGAAGGATTTGATGAATATTGAAGGCCGAAGCCACAGTGATGTATAATGTGTTCTCCCCCAATACATTCCCGAGGGTCTGGCCTTTCAACCATTCGTGCCCTTCGAGTTTGCTCGAATGTCGGAAACTTGGAAATTACATGGTTGCCCCCAAGTATCAGTCGGGGTGAGGGTGGACATGATACCCAAGATAAACCATAGAATCGACTGGAATTCGACGGTTTCAGAGCCTGATCGAAGCATAACTGTTCGCCCCCAATACATTCTCGAGGGTCCGGTCTTTCGACCATCCTTGCCCCTCGAGTTTGCTCGAACTTGGGAGCTTGAAAATTTCACGGTCGCCCCCAAGTATCAGTCGAGTCGAAGGGTTGACATGATACTTGGAAAGAACTAGGAAATCAACTGGACTTTGATAGTTTTAGAGCCTGATCGAAGCATAACTGCTAGCCCCCAATGCATTTTCGAGTATCTGGTCTTTCGACCATCCTTGCCCCTCGAGTTTGCTCGAAGTTGGGAGTTTGAAAAGCCTCAAGGTCACTCCTAAGTATCAGTCGGGTCGAAGGGTTGACATGATACATAAGTAAAACCAAGAAATTCACTGAAAAGAGGAGATGAAGTATGGGTTGAAAAGTTATTTATTGATAATTTTGTGTTATATTAGTTGTACAAGGTTGAGGTCGTGGCCTGTTATAAGAGACCAGCTGCATTATGTTCCATAGGTTTGGTAAAGGCTCTTCGTCTTCTGTCATCAGATAGTAGGAACCTTTGTCAGTTTTATCATACACGACATAAGGTCCTTCCCAGGATTCGGCCATCTTTCCGGCATTTCAAGGTTTCGAGGATTGGTTGACACGTCAAAGTACTAGATATCCGATGTTGAAACTTTGTGGTCGAACTTTCTTATTACAGGATTTCTAAAGTGATGTGTGGTAGCGTCCAAGGTTGGCGGTGGCTCGGTCTCTGGTTTCGTCGATCCATAACATGTTACATACGAGTTTAAACTCATTGTCTTCATCTGGGAGGTTAGGATCTCGTGTGGGTACTTCGAATTGAGTGAGGAGCTAAGCTTCGGTACCGTATGCTAGGAGGAAGGGGGTGTAGCCTGATGATTTTCTTGGGGTTGTTCGATAGGCCCAAAGGACATGCTGTAACTCTTGAACTCATCGACCTTTCTTTACATCCACTCTTTTCTTTAGACCATCGATGATGGTTTTGTTTATTGCCTCGACTTGACCGTTGCCTTGGGGATAGTAAGGTGATGAGGGTGAGAGGATGATGTTGTGTTTTTTGAGAAAGTTTCTGACATTGCTACCGGCAAATTGGGGACCATTGCCGTATCAAATCATATGGGGTAGCCAAAGCGTGGGATGATGTTTTCCCATAGAAATTTTATAACTTCTTTTTCTCTGGTTCGGCACAAAGGTATAGCTTTGACCCATTTAGTGAAATATTCCGTTGCAACAAGGACATTTTCTCTGCTACCCGAGGCTTTAGGGAAGGGGACGATGAGATCGATAACCCATCTTTTGAATGGCCAGGAGACTTGACTGAAATGGAGGTCTCGTAATTGGCAATGAATGTCATGAACATGACGTTGGCATTTGTCACAATGTTTAGCATATTCTTCAACTTGTTTTTTCATATTCGACCAATATAATCCTTGGGAGACGGCTCAAAAATAAATATAATGACCAATAGTGTGTGCGGCACAGGTTCCTTCATGAAGTTCGATTAAGATTATAGAGGCTTTCGTTTGGGATATGCATCGAAGGAGGACGCCATTTGAGGATTTGCGATGTAATTCATTTTGTGGATAGTGTATCTGCAGTAATTTTCTAACAACGATCTTCTGGCTTTGGGATCCTCTGGGAGGGTGGGATTATTGAGGCAATGGAGAAATGGGGTTCGCCAGTCGTCTAGATCGAAACTCTCACCCCAGTATTGATGGCATTGACTTCCATCTAGTTGATACTTGGGCGTTCGAGTACTTCGATATGGAGGGTCCGAGATTAAGATTGTCCGAGCATGGCTACGATATAGGCGAGGGCATCTGCATGTTGGTTTTCTCCTCGAGGGTAATGAGTGATAGTAAACTTTTCGGGAAAGCGGTCCATGCGTTGTCTAACAAAAAGGGCATAGTCATCCATGTAACCATTGGCTTAATTTTCTCCTGTATAATGTCTCTAAACAAGTTGGGAATCTGTGAAGATGGCAAGTTTGGGAATAACAAGTTCAAGGGCGAGGTCGAGGCTGTGGATCAAAGCTTCGTACTCTGCTTCGTTATTGGAACATTTGAAGGTAAGTTTGGCAGCTTTCTTTATTCGATCATTAGTGGGTGTGACCAAGACAATACTGATTCCTGAGCCATTAGGTCCAGCGGATCCATCTGTGAATAAACGCCAGCCAGTGTAAGGGTTCTAAGGGTCTATTGGTTCGGGTTGGTCTTCTGTTAAGTCACCTTCGTGTTCTTCCCAATCGACATCTTCGACCAAGAAGTCTGCGAGGAAGTCTGCTACTGCTTGGCCTTTCTGGGATATTTTCTTTTTGAATGTAATGCCATATTCGCCAAGGTACACAGACCACTGTTGTACTTGCCTGGATTTCTCTTTTTACTGAGTACTTCTTGAAGGAGGTAACTTGTTATAACACGAATGGGGTGAGCTTGAAAATATGGCTTGAGTTTGCAGGCTGAATAGACAAGGGTGAGGAGTTAACGCTCATGCTACGAATATCAGGTTTCTGCGGGTGTGAGGATTTTATTGATGAAATATACAGGTTTCTCGATGTTTGAGTCGAGTTGAATAAGCACTGAACTGATAGGGGTGTCTGTAACAGTAAGATATAAAGATACCATTTCACCTTCGATAGGGATACTGATAATGGGTGGTCGGCCAAGATAAGTTTTGAGTTCGAGGAAGGCCTGTTCACACTCAGGTGTCTGGTTGATCTAGGGGTTGTTTTTCTTTTTTGCTTTGCCGACCCCTTGGTCGCGTAAGAGGGAAAAGAGCCAATAACATCTGTCTGAGGATTTGGAAATAAAATGGTTAAGGGCTGCTATCTTACCAGCCACTTTCTGGACGTCTTTTTTGGTTCGGGCCGAAGGCATATCGATGAGGGATTGAATATGGGTGGGATCAATCTTGATACCTCATTTATTGATAAGGTGGCCCAAATATTTACCCGACAAAATGCCAAATTGACATTTGTCTAGGTTGAGTTTCATGTTATATGTACGAAGTATTGAGAAGACTCTGGCTAGGTCTTGTATGTAGGTTTACTTTTGAAGGCTTTTGCATAGCATGTCATCGATGTAGACTTTGACTGACTTGCCAAGCAAGGGTTTAAACATGGTTGTGACAAGGCGTTGGTAAGTGGCTCCCATATTTTTAAGGCCGAAGGGTATAATGTTGACACAATAAAGGCCTTGTTTAGTGATAAAGGATGTTTTAAGTTGATCTTTGGGTAGGAGGGATGCCTGATTGTAACCCGAAGTTGCGTCTATCATTGATAGGCTCTCATGTACGACACGTTCATCGAGGAGTGCTGAAATGATCGGGAGGGGGAAGCTGTCCTTCGGTGTGTGCTTGTTGAGATCTGTGAAGTCGATGCAGATTGTGATCTTGCCATTTTTCTTGGGAACTGCCACAATGTTTGATTTCCAGTCAGCGTATTTCACCTCTCTGATAAACCCTGCGGCTATGAGTTTGTCTACTTCAAGGTTGATTCCTTCTTGAAGTCCTGGTGCTAGGTTATGATTCTTTTGCTTTACTACTAAAGAATAGGGGATAAGGTCCCGGCGATGGCACGCCAGGCTGGGGTCGATACCGGGCATCTCCTGGAATGTCCAAGCAAAGACATCTTTGTTTGTTCGAAGGAAATCTGTAAGCTCGAGGCGTTACGCCTCATTGAGAAAATTTCCGATGAATGTACCTCAACCAGGACCATTGAGTTTGATATATACAGTTGGTTTAATGGGTGAAGTGGTATCTGTCGAAGGTGTGGGGATGGAAAGAGACAGTGATGGCTATGGACGGCTGACGAGTTTTCTGGTCTAATCAATCTCCGGGTGCTCGCATGAACGGGTGAGGCGCAAAGAACCTTTCAAATTCCAAGTGCCTTCGGGGGTTATGAAATGAAGGGTCTGATGGTAGGTCGAAGGTATGGCACGCATGGCATGGAACCAGTCACGCCCGAGAATACCGAGGTATTCTGATTTCTTTTCGATAACAAGGAAGCTGGTTTGAAGGGTAAGAGGGCCTGTGGTGACTGGTAAGCTGATTCGACCAACAGTGACTTCTGTGGCCCCATTGAAGCCTTTTAATTCAATATTGGCTGCGGTTATGAGGTCAGTTTTCTTCATGGTTTCGACAGTTGGGAGAAAAATGACATCAGCTACGATCCTTGTGTCTATGAGTATTGTGTGGAGGACAAGGTTTTCGATCTTAATCATAATAACTAGTAGATCAGAATGGGGAAAATGGACGTGAGATGTATCACAGTTGATGAAGGAAATGCCTTAGAGTCGAGGACGAGGGCTTGTTTTGGCAAGAGGGTGAGAAATTTCTCTGGATAGGTGAGTTTGTAACATTCTTCGACGCGCTTACGTTTGCTTTTAGAATGGTCACTATCGATGTTGTTGACTTCGATAAAGCATGATCTGTAGCTAAGACCCATCAAGGTAGCTGGGAAGGTCGACAATATACTGGTATAGACGACTTGTTTTGAGGATGAGTTTGCGAGAGCGATGGAGGCCGAAGCATTTGTTGGAATGGTGACAATTACATTTATGATTGGTGTAATAAGGTTCGCCTGCTCTGACTTCGATAGGGAAAGGGATACACCAAATGGGGTCTGCCTGTATATATGGTTAAAGGGTGCTGAAAGGGGCAGTGAGTGTGGGTAATACTGGCTTTGGCCGCTTCTTGCGGGTTTAGCGTTGTTATTGATGTTAGGGCGTTTGCGGCTCTCCGTCTCTTATGAGATGGGAGCGATCAGGGTTGTTGGAGTTGAATGTGGGTTTTGTCGAGGTTTGTTGATAGCTGGAGTCGAAGGCTGGCTCGGTTTATGTGACTCGCGGAGGCGCTTGAGGTCAATATACCCGTTGACCTTTGAGAGCATCTCTTCGAGTGTTTGAGGTTTGTGGAGAACTAGGTGCCCTTTTACTCGACTGTGGTCAGGCAGGGCATTCAAGTATGTGAGTATAGCATTCACGCAGTCAAGGTTCACAATTTTCCGCGTTTCATCGAGGAACCTTTTGATGAAGGGTTCGAGTGTCTCGTTGCTTGATTTTATGGAATTGAACAGGGCGTCAATTCTGACTTCTCTGTCCTTTTTGAAAGCAAACTGGGAGAGGAAAAGCCGTGATAGTTGTTCTGAGCTTTGTATCGAGCCATTTGGGAGGTTGTGATACCATCGAAGGGGGTTATTAATAAGGCTGGTAGGAAAAAGGTGACATAACAGGTAGTCAGCCGTTAAATAAAGGCTCAGAGCATTTTGGAATTTGAGAATGTGCGATTGTGGGTCTGTATTGCGGTATTTGCCGAGTTTGGGGCCACAGAAATTAGGGGGTATCTCGATAGTAAGAAGTTTGGGGCAAATAGGGTTATTTAGTCTATTCCATGAGTTGGGTTTCGGGCTCGCACTGACCCAAATGGTAGGTTGTACCTTAAGGTCGAAGTCTTGCTGCGCAGTATAACTGGGATAAGGGGGGATCGAGGGCTTTGAGGATGGTAAATTTGAGCGGGTGGAATGTGTTCAGCGCTGTGCTCCCTAAAATGTTCTCGGGCAGGGAGGCGTATGGGGTGTCGAGAGGATCGGAGGGTTGATTTAGAAGAATTTTCTTTGGGGTGAATGCTGAGATGGATGGAGCAGGTAGGAGGAATAGTGTAAGGAGCACCTTCGGCTTGGATACAGCCTTGGGCTACTCCAAGAGTTGGTAGGGGTCCCAGATGGGCGCAGGCAGACATGCACGATGAAACTGGTACTTGGGGTGGGCGAGCAGGTTCTAGAGGTTGTAGTCTCAGTAGTTCTTGAACCGAATTGTGTAATTCACCGATTGCCCAGTTCTGTCTGTTCTCATCGTCCAGACGGCAGTTCCGTTCAGTTTCCAGCTCCAGGCGATGGTTTTCATGCTCTTGGTTAAGTTATGCATGGTGGCGCTCCTCGCCTTGAACGACTTGTTGAGATAGTAAGGCTATTTGGGCCGCCACTCCGTCGATGGAGATGCCGGCATGGGTTAAACTAGAGCGGAGGGTGGGTGCCATTGAGGAGAATCTGTGGAAGTTAAAAACAAAGGGAAGGAAAAAGAGAGGGAGTTTGGTAGGGTGGGAAGCACAGACGGCGCCAATTATAGGGGCCTTACTTCTTTCAGAGGGGAAGTCAACTTTTACAATACGAGGTTAATCTTCAATCAAAGGAATGCAAGTAAATGATCTAAAGTATGAACAATCTATAGACAAAATACTTGCGTAGAGGCCCGAATGTGACACTCTATGACCTCGGATGAGGATTTTTAATCACATTTTTATTACTGATGAGTAATCGAAGGTTCGAGTACTGGGTTTTACAGGGTGGTCGAAGGTAAACTGCAAAGGGGCTGGGGAGAATTTTTCTAATCCTTCCGTGATTCCCCATCTCCCCTATTTATAGAACATAGGATGGGTTGAGTCACCAAGGTCAGGTCAGATTACAAGGGTACTGTCCGGATATCCTGGCAGGGGTATGGGCACCGGACATGTCTGTACTATCAGTGTAACAGTTGTTGGAGAGGTCTCTGTACTTTGGTACTGTGGCAGTGGTTTGGTTTGTCACTATAGTTGCAAGGACCAATTACTGCACCGTCTTGTTTGATGAATTGGCTACCTGTCCCATCATATTTCGATCATGTACAGATATGGTCGAAGGGTTCCTGCTGCGATATGTGTAATCCATCCTCGAGGCTTATTCAGAGTCGAAGCTTCGTCTTTGGGTAATCTTTGGGAGGCTTGTTTGTGGATTGAATGGCTTTGATATATTCGAGTGTCTGATTGGTGTCGAAGGCTGCGAGTAGGCTACTATAGATGTGGAGGACGAAGCTCCTGACGCACCTGAGGCTCCTATGGTTACCATTCCCGAGGGTATTCTTCCCTAGGGAATATTGGATGTGCTTACTCCAGGGCTACCAGTGAAAATTTGTTTGGAAAAGCTTTTGTTTAGTATGATGCATAAAGTTTTTGAAACTTGTGTTTCTTTTAGAATGCTTTATTTAGATGTTTGTCAAAGAATATTTTGGAACTAATTTATTCATGATGCATAAAGTTTTTGAAAAAATTATGCTAAGTTTTTTATTCGACAAAATTGATATCATTAGATAGTAATATAGATAATATGCAGTGTGTTGCTTTTAAGCAAATATCTGAGATGATGGAAAGAGGGCCACATGTAATGGCCATGTGAAGGAAGAATGATTACCAGATGATGTTCCTCAATGGGATATCTGGATTTTGAGATAAAGGACAAAACATGATATGCTTTATTCGATAAGGAAGTACAAACATGATATGTTCCTCAATGGGATTTCTAGATTTTGAGATAAATGATTACCAGATGTTGTTCCTGTAAGTGGATAGATGTTTGTCGAAGAAATTAAACTTAGTTGTGATGCATACTTGTCAGTAGGTATTGATACTAAGCAAATGATAGTTGATAGATGTAATTGATAGTAAAGATGTCTTTATATAAATTATTCGAAAGCTGTTACAGTGGTTATCTGTATTACATTTTTAGATGGGTTGTATTCCATGGATATTCAAGTTGTACTTTGTTTTCAGTCAATAACAAGTATGTTCCACTACCATTCCTGTTGCAGGACAAGGTCACCGATGTCGAACGTACGTTTGTGGACTTTCTTATTATAAAATTTATTGAGAGTATCGTGTTATCGCCCCAAGTTTGCAATGGCTTGATCTCGGGTTTCTTCGGTCCAATTGAGGTTGTAGAGGAGTCCAAGTTTATTTTCTTCATCTGCGATTTTTCTTCGAGTACTTGGTACATCAAGGTCTGTAGGTATGACCACTTCAGTACCGAAAGCCATCATGAATGGTGTATAGCCAGTAGATGTTTGAGGAGTTGTTTGATATACCTACAAGATACTAAATAGTTCATCCACCCATCTGCCCTTCTTTTTTTCACGGCACTTTTGTAACCCTGACTTGATGCCCTTGTTAATGGATTCAGCATGGCCATGACCTTGAGGGTAGTTTGGTGTCAAAGTAGACAGTTGAATCTTGTATTTGTGGAGGAAGCTAAGCACTTTGCTACTAATGAATTACTTACCGTTATTAGATCGTATCATTTGCGGACAACCAAATCTGGTTATAATGTGTTCCCAAAGAAATTTGATGACTTTATTTTCGTCAGTATAACATAGAGGTACTGCTTGGACTCACTTGGTAAAGTAGTCTGTTGCCATAAGAATAAACTTTTGATTACCCAATGCTGGGTGGAATGGTCTAATGATATCAATCGTCCATCTCTTGAATGGCCATAGGACATTGCTAACGTGTTAGTCGAGGGCTGGGCTTTTGATGTCTTGAGCATGGATTTGGCATTTATAGCACTTGCAAACAAAGTCTTTACAATCTTGTCGTATTTTTGGCCAGTACAAAACTTGAGTGAACGCCCAATGTGCCAATGATCTTCCTGAGATGTGTGTTGTACAGATACCTTCGTGAAATTTTCTAATTTTAATTTAGGCTTGTTTTTGTGAGGTATTTTTGATAAGTGGTCCTCCCCCTGTGATTCAATACAAGACTTTATTTTAAATTTTGAATCGAGGACATTTTGCAAATAGTGATCGGGCTTCTTCCTTGTTACTTAAGAGGATATTAGAATTGAGGTAGGCATAGAATGGTCGTCTCCAATCTTCGAGATCTCTGACTTCAGTAATATTAATATGCATTGTGTACCTGATGTCGAGACTTGAATGCTCGATGACCTTGATGTCCAAAGTTTATTTTTTACTGTCTTTGAGCATTACTGCAATATATGCTAATGCGTTAGCATGGCAGTTTTCAGCTCGAGGGAGATATGAGATTGTTGCTATTTTGAATTTCATTATTTTCTCTTCGACCAGAGCTACGTACTTAACCATTTTGCCTGATGTTTTAAATTTTTTGTTATAATGGTTGGCGACGAGTAAGGAATCGTCATAAATAGCTATTTCTTCTACCCCAAGTGCTATAGCGAGATCTAGTCTCTGTAAGATAGCTTCATAATTTGTTTCATTGTTTGTTATATAGAACTTAATTTTTATAGCTTTCATAATTCGATGATTGGATGGTGTAACGAGGACGATGCCAACCCCTAAGCTTCTTGGTCCAGTTGATCCGTAAGTAAAGAGTCTTCATCCTGTGCTTCGTGACCATGCATCTGGTTTCTGTTATTGAATCATCAACCAGTACTTCTTCGAGTTCTTCCTATTTGGGGTCTTCAACTGGAAAATCTACTAAGAAGTCTGCTACTGCTTATCCTTTGATCGATATCTGAAGCTCGAAGGAGATGTCATATTTACCAAGGAATACAGACCATTGCTGAACTCTTTGAGACTTTTCCTTTTTAGAGAGTACAAGTTTGAAAGGAAACTTGGTAATAACTTTGATTGGATGAGCTTGGAAATAATGTCAAAGTTTTTGATAGCTGTACACCAAGGTAAGTAACTATTTTTCAGTTGTTGTATATCTTTTCTCAGCAGGCATGAGAGTTTTGCTGATGAAGTAGATGGGTTTCCCACACCATCGCCTTCTTGAATAAGGCCAGAACAAATAAAGTCATTTGTAGTTATAAGTACATTGTTAATGTTTTTCCATCTACTGGAGTACTCATTGTAGGAGGATGCCCCAAGTATCTTTTGAGATCTTGGAAAGCTAATTCGCAATCGGGGGTCCAAATGATTTCTTTTGGTTATTTTTTAGACATTGGAGCTGGATTTCTACGGAGAAGGAGGTAAAGAAGTTTGCATCGATCAAAAAACTTGGAAATGAACATGTGAAAAGCTGTAATCTTGCCAGCAAGCTTCTGTACATATTTTTTGGTTCGAGGAGATGGCATTGCCATGAGTGTTTTGATTTGTGCCGGGTCGATCTCTATTCCCCTCTTACTAATCAAATGGCCCAGAAATTACCCGATGTAATACCAAATTGGCATTTTTTTGGGTTGAGTTTCATTTGGTAAGCACCTAGGATGTCGATGATTGTCTGGAGATTATTGTAATGATCTTCTCGCTGTAGGCTTTTGCAGATCATATCGTCGTTGTATATTTCCATAATTTTTCTTAAATAATCTTTGAACATTTGAGTGAGAAGTCGCTGATAAGTGGCTCCTACATTTTTCAATCCAAAAGGCATAACTGTGCAATAGTAGAGACCTTTTTATGTTACAAATGTTATTTTTTCTTGGTCTTCTTTGGCGAGAAGAACTTGATTATTACTAGAGGCTGCATCCATCATTAAGAGAAGTTTGTGTCATGCTGCGGAGTCGAGGATTTGAGGAATCGAAGGGAGGGGGAAGTTGTCTTTTGTTATAAATTGGTTTGGCTCTATTAAATCTATGCAAACTTTGATCTTCCTATTTCTCTTTAGCACAACAACGATATTAAAGACCCATTTGGGATATTTTGCTTCTCGAATGAATTTGACGTAAATGAGTTTATCAATTTCTTCATTAATTGCTTCGCGAAGGCGAGGGGACAAATTGTGTCACTTTTATACAACCACTTTACTGTCTAAAAGAAGGTTGAGTTTATGACCCGCTATCGTGCGATCAATGCCTGACATTTCCTGAAAAGACCAAACAAAGATATCAACATTTTCCTTTAGAAGTTGTATCACGTTTTACTTTAGAAGTTGAGCTAATAAAGGTATTTTGTCCAGGCCCATCGAGTTCAATGGAGTCAACTGCCTCAGTATCATGTTGCTCGTATGTTGGAGGTGGTTCATGCTGTAATTACTATGCTTTTAAAAGTTTCACCGTGTGAGAGTTGGTAGTGGTATTTTCACACATTTGTACCACAACTTGACTTCCTTTGATCTCATAGACTCCATGATCTATTAGAAATTGCAAGGCCAGATGATATGTCGAAGGTACTGCTTTAAGATAATGTAACCAAGTTCAACCTAGGATTCCCACATACTATGGTTTAACATCGATGACAATGAATTTGACAAAAGTGGTTTCTGGTCCCACTTGAACTGGCAGTATAATTTCTCTCGTGGCAGATTCTTTGAAACCGTTGAACCCTGTGAAAGTCGTGGTCCAGGCTTTGACTGAATCCTTGAGGCCTAGGGCACCTAGAGCCCTCTTGAATAAAATGTTTGTTGCACTTCCAGTATCAACCAGTGTTTAGGTAGTCCTGACCCACTTTGAGCATTATGACCAAGGGGTCATCATGAGGGTACTTGACATGACTAGTATCATAGTCTTTGAAGGAAATGTGGTACGGACATTTTACTTTGCTAAAGCAGGGGAAAATATTTTTTGATTTGTCTGATGATGTCATCTTACAACAAGATGTAATTTTATCGTCTTTCTTTCTCTTTTTCCCTTCTCAATTTTGTAAAGATGGTGAGCTTGGCCTCGTCCTTGCTCTTGTTTGACTTATCTTTTTTTAGTCTCTTCTTCGAGGAACTTCTGGATGTCAACTACATATTCATGAAGTCTTCCAGCTAGCAGAATATGATGAAAGATTCGTATCAGAGAATAACAGTTACAGTCTCGCGGTTATGCACGTTGTAATACTGGCATAAAGGTTTGTTGGGTACATCAGAAATTGTATGTGTTTCTCGAAATAATTCATCTCCCTTTATCTTTGGTAAGATAATGGATAGTGTAGTTGTCATAGGAGGCAAGACTGGGACGGGTCTTTCTGGCTTCCTATCTCATTTCCTGATATTGTCAGTGTTCCTCCCGCGGTGCTTGGAAGTATCATTACTTGCTGACTTCGGAGGTGGCAATGAAAATGCTTCATTGGAGTGGATGGCCGAGGAGCTTTTCATCTTATCTTTTTTAGACCATTCCAATTTAATGTAGTTATTAACAACATTGATCATTTCTGTCACTATCTTTGGCTTGTACAAGGTAAGCTCTTTTCATACTTTAGAGTCGATGTGGAGTGCAAAGGTAAATGCTGGAAAGACAATTTTGGAATCTGAAATCCTAATCTTCCATTTTTACTGTGGGAAATGCTTGTAAAAACTCGTCAAGGTCTCTTTTGTACCTTGCTCGAAAAAGTACAAAGAATCCACTGTTATTTCTCGTTCCTTAGCATGAACATAGTTCGACCCGAAGAGGTGCTGAAACTAGCTGAATGTAGTGATAAAGCCTTCAGGAATAGTATGAAACCATCTGTGAGGTTCTTCTTAAGGCTCATGTTAAATAATCTGCAGAGCATGTGATCAAGTTTAGAGTATTTTCCAACTGCTGCTTTGATGTGTCGGGCATAGGTAAGAGGATCTGTGAGGCCTGCATATTGATAAAACTTTGGCTTATGGAAATTCTCTGAAATGGGCATGGTTTGGAGATGAGGATAAATAGGATTTGTCTCAATTCTATCGAGAACTGATCTTCGACCCGGAATGTCAGAGTTTATGGCTTAGATTCTATTGTTCAGATCGTCCAAGGTAATAAATTATTGCAAAGGATTTGGTGCGGCTCTAACCTGCAGATCAAAATCTCCCTGTCCTTCAGGTCCTAACCTACCTCTTGTCGGCCATCTCACCGGTGGTAGAGGAGTTTGGTGACATGTGCGTTGACTTCCTTGGGTGGTCGATACAGAGGATGTGATGCCAAAATATTGTGAAACCCTATTCAGATTCCTTGATCTGGATCGCGAAGTTCAAACTCTTTCCTCAATTGGCTGATTCTCTCTCTGGGTTGCTCTTGAGCGATGATCACTCCTAGCTTTGGGAGGTGACATTTGACTGCCAGTGAGCCAGTCTTGATGTCTTTGTAAATTCTCCATTTCTTTCTGATGAGTCCAACTCTGTTGATCGAGGGTTTTTCTCTTCTCGTCTCTTTCGACTTGAAGAGCCTGGGCGTAGATTTGTTGTTTTTCAAGTCTCTAGATTCGGTCAGACTCCATTTTCTTTTGAAGTTCCATCATGATATTGTACAGATCGACTGTTTTTGGTATGGGGTTGATCACCTGGTTCCTCTATATACTGGAGACTCTTCAGAGATTCATGTTTGCCATCGGATTGTCTCGGATCACAGGTGGCAAAGAAAATTTGTGGTATTCCCACAGACGAGGCCAATTGTAATGCCGTGTTTTTTGGGAGAATAATCTTTGCCAATACTTTTGTTAGGATTATACAATAATACGCTTAAATACATAAGATTTTACGTAGAAACTCAGCAAAGTCTGAGAAAAACTGCGACCTCGAGGAGGGTTTTGATGAAAAATCTAATAAGTTGCGAGTTATTACAATTAATGTTTGGTAAGGACGTAAGAATGTTTGATTAGTAGATTGCGAATTTGAATTACATATTCTCTGCTTGTATTTATAGTAGATGCATGCAGTTACAAATATAAAATAGTTTCCTATTTTGGCGGGTAGTGGGCGAACTTCGCGGATCTCCCTGCAACAGCTCTATTTGACAAAACATAACGGTTATTTTAGTAGGTCAAGAACTATGGTCGTAGATGTGTTATCTTCTTGAATAATGGACTATCTTCTACCAAGTTCCTGTTAGCTTCACTTTGTCGAATCAGGGAAATATGATACTACAGTACTGACTGATGATTCAATCATATAACCAGATGCATGGTCGTGAAGCATAGGATAAAGACTCTTTACAGATGGATCTGCTGGACTACGAGGATCAGGGATCAGTATCATCCTCGTTACGCCATCCAATCATAGAATTGAGAAAGCTATCAAACTCAACTTCTATGCCACCAACAATGAAATAGAGTATGAAGCTATCCTGCATGGATTGGATCTCGTCATAGCACTTGGAGTAGAAGAAATAGTTGTCTACATAGATTCCCTACTAGTAGCCAACCATTACAATAAGACATTCAAAATATCTGGTAAAATGGTTGATTACGCAGCTCTGGTCGAAGAAAAAATGAAGAAATTCAAAACAACAACAATCTCGTATCTACCCCGAGCTAAAAACCACCACGCCTATGCACTAGCATACATCACTGTAATGCTCGAAGACAATGAAAAATGAACTTTAGATATCGAGGTAATCAAACATTTCATCCTCGATACAAGCTATACCATGTAGATTTAAGTTACCAAAGACGAAGATCCTGAAGATTGGAGACGACCATTCTTTGCATACCTTAGTTTTAGCACCCTCTTGGACAACAAATAAGAAGCTCGGTCACACTTAGCCAAATGCCTATGGTTCAAAGTCCAAGATGGAGTCCTATATCAAATCACCGGGGGAGGTTCACTTATCGAATGCATCTCGGAAAAACCAATACAAGTCAAAATCAAAGAACTTCATGAAGGAATTTGTGTAGCTTACGTCTTAGGAAGATCACTGACACAAATAGTATTTACACAAGGATTATATTGGCAAAAAATGAGACAAGACTGCGAAGAATTTGTCAGAAAATACTACAAATGTCAAATCCATACTTAAGACATCTAAAGCCCAACCCTCGACTTACTCGTTAGTAATGTCGTCTGGCCATTAAAAAAGATGGGTAATTGCCATCACTGGTCTATTGCAAGCCTCGGGAAACTGAAAGTTTGCTCTTGTGGTAACATATTACTTCACCTACCACTATGCCACACCGATTAAAATGAAGTAATCAAATTTCTTTGGGAACACATCATAACCAGATTTGGCTGTCCACAAATGATGCGATCTGATAACATTAAGCAATTCATCATCAGCAAAGTCCTCAATTTCCTCCATAAATACAAGATTTAATTGTCTACTTTGACACCATACTATTCTCAAGGAAATGGCCAAGTTGAAGTTATTAACAAAAACATCAAGTCAGGATTACACAAGTGCCTTGAGATAAAGAAGGGCAGATGGGTCGATGAGCTACTTAGTGTTTTATGGGCATATAGAACAACTCCTCGAACATCCATTGGCTGCGCACCATTCATGATGGCCTTTGGTACCGAAGCAGTAATCCCCTCCGACCTCAATCTCCCAAGTACCAGAAGACGGGTCACAAATGAAGAAAATGAACTTGGACTTCTCTGTAACCTCAATTAGATCGAAGAGACTCGAGACCGTGCAATTACAAACTTGGGGCAATTCCATGACACTCTAAGAAAGGCATACAACAAGAAGATGGGGAAGCGTACATTCGACATTGGTGACCATGTCCTTCGATGAATCCAAGGCAATACTCAACCCAAAAACTCTAGCAAATTATCTAAAATCTAGGAAGGGCCTTACATTATCAGCGACAAGAATGACAGTGGAACATATTGGTTAATGACTTAAGATAAAGTACAACTCGAGTATCCATTTAATACAGCCTATCTAAAAATGTTCTACCGATAACAGTTGTACTCTCTTTAACTTACTTCGAATGAGACATATTTACTATCTTTACCTCGTCAATTTACAATTCTTATCACAGCTAGCGGTAAATACTTGTCAAGTATTTATCCTAACTAGTATTCATTTCTTTGATTAACTAGTATCCAATTACAGGGCATACTATTTGTTGATCATTATTACTTCGACAATTGTATTACCTTCTTGTCTCTTCCATCAAGCCAGATATCCCTTCGAGGAAAAATATATGGCCACATTTCTCATATTATAAAGCCATGTAATGGCTATCTATCTATCTCTATAGATCAAATTGCATAAAACAACAGATCTACCACACATCTACAAGTTAGTATACCGTACTATCAATAATATTGAATCAAACACTTAGCATATTTTCTTCAAAAAATCTATGCATCACTATCGACTACTTCGCAATTTCAAAAAATCATTAGATTAAACTATTACAAAAAAATAGTAATGTCTTGCACGTCTCTTCTCGATGACTTTAACCCTTCGCCACCTGAACACCAGCAAGCCTATGCATTGCTCCTCAAAGCCACCCATATACCCCTTTATTTCCCCTGTTATACCCATCTTCATCAAGGTAGCTTTTATGTTGATACAAAGCGATTGAACCTCCAATTCCTTATACCTCAACACATCACCTATATGAGAGCATCTAGCCATTTTTCTACAAGCACCTGCAACACATCTTTCCTTTTTTATTCGCTTCCTTTATTCAAGGGACAGTTATAGCCATAATTCAAATTCAAATAATATTCGATAATACAACTACCTCATCGAGCTAAAATCACAATTCAAATATTTATCATAACACTCTAAATCAATTACAATTTAAATCATATTCGAGAAGACAAGGGAAGTATAACACAACAAGTACTTTGAGACCATTTATGCCTTGTGAAGATCGACAACAACAAATGGATCAAGCAATTTATTCAAAATAAAACAGAGTACAAGATTATTCATTTGTTACAACCACCACAGCTAGCAAGACAACCTTTACAGTTATCCTGAGCAGCAAGAGCATCTTCCTCCCTTACCAACACTTTGGCACGGTTCATTAGACAACCGATATGCTCCGGTGGATGCAGAATTACAGATTACAATTGACAATAATACTGATACTCCTCTTCAGCAATTTTTACTTCCACCTCGCACATCCCCTCATAGCTTGGCTCCTTCGGTGCTACTGTCTGTCCATTTATATACAGTTTACCAAAATACTGCTTCAGCAGCTCCCAATACTTGTTATACACACTGTTGTGAAAAAAACATCCTCCTAGACCTGCACCCTGATCTCCACCATCTTGCCAATTTGCAAATGACTTCCTCAAGCACACAAAATATATTTATATTAACAACCCATTACATCATAACTCCCAAGAAGTCAAAGACAACAATTACTATCTATTGGAACTCTGACAACCCAGTCAGCCATCCTCCTAAAGAACTGCTCAAGAGCTCTACACAGTCAACATGGCACTTTAATATCCTATTCCAACTCACAACAGAAGAATTCGACATTTTCTTCTCGACACAATAACAAGTAATTGTATTGAAAATGGGGCGATTGCAGTAGTATATTCCCCAGATTTGACAAGGAAAAGCTATCAGAACTTATTCGAAGATATTCTATCATTCGAGAAGCTATTACATTTGTAATTATAGGGCTCGACCCACTACAGTAACTGTTACGCTTGGTCAAATAGAGCCGTTGCCGAAATATTCGCAAAGTTCGCTCACTTCCCTCTAAAATAGGAAACCATTCATTTTTGAAACTGTCTGCATCCATTATAAATATAGGTAGAACATGTGTTAATCCAATCTGCAACTCTATCTTTTTTCTACATTTTTATGTCCTTACTATTCATCAATTGTAATAACTAATACCTATTAGATTTTTATACCTAAATCCTCCTCGACGTCGTAATTTTTCTCAGGTTTTACTGAGTTTCCACGTAAAATCTAGCATGTTTGAGTTTACAGTTGTAATTTCTGCACTGAAGTATTGACGAAGGTTATCCTCTGGAAAATACACCATTACACCTACAAAGCTCTACACGAACTAATGATCTGAATTCTTCGCCGTCCTTCAGAATAACGGCTTTAAATTTCTCTTCAAGAACAACCATCTCCACCTTCAATTCCTTTTCCACTTCCACCTCATGTGCCACGTTACCAACCACCGATGGGGGATTGTCCACATTTTTTTTTTTTTTGAATCCATCTCGACCTCCTCACTCTCCGTGGTCACAGATTTCAGGCCACCACTCTTCGCGGGTCTCCTCTTCGATATCCTTGGGTTTCCTCTACTAGAGGTCGAAGTTGTACCTTTTAACACCAGAACGATTGGTGTAACTTTTGCCAAAACTGGCAATTCCCCGATATCTACAAATGATTTCACTTCAGTAGATGGGATAATTCCAATCATTTTTCTCTTGGCATGTGATTTTTGAACCTTAGTCGATTTACAGTTCACTCTCTTGTGCCTATTTATCTTAGGTTTGCCTAGCATAGCTTCTAGCTCGACTCCTTCTCGGGCTATTATATCAATCAGAGATTCTCCTCTCTTCCCTTTAGAAAGAGGATCTGCATAAAGCACAAAATAAACATACAGGCCACTATAACAGATATAGTTCTAAATTTTTAAGATTTACTTACGTTTATTAAAGGTTTTTTATATTTTAAAGCCATGAAATCCTTGTCAGCTCGTTGGATACACTCACCTTTCACCCAAATCAGATTATCATTCCATACTTTTCTAGCAGAGTTCAAATCAAAAAATTGAGGTCGGGTCGAGATGGAAGAAAAGTACGTACCCCCGGATGTAATTGGATATTTTACAGTATAATACTTCAAAACATCTGGGGAAGTTAATCTTTTCTCCTTCCCCTTAAAGGCCCAATTCCTATTTAACTTCACACAGACATTTATAACCTCCCACGTGCTCCCATTCAACTGGGCAGGGCACACCTCAATCTCGTTCATGATGCCTTTCGCAAGGTTGCTTAAAGACACCACCAAGCCATATTCAAACTGGGTTAGATAATACAAAAAACCCTCATCTAAATCGCTTCCCATATCCTCATTAAAATACGTAAGAGTAACGTATACTGGAATTTTCCTATGTGCTTTCTCGTACTCCAATTCATGCAACAAAAAATATGTACTTGCACCCCCATCTCTAGCACATCCCCTGAATAACCTCCCATCATACTCCATCACATTCCCCCAGATACCAACTAAACTACTTTTGCATTTATAATACTCCCTAAACACATCTTAATCTATCAGGTAGCAATAAAGAGTACGAGGGAAATTTGGGAGCTCGAGTTGTTCCTCACCTTCCCTTTCCTCTGAGGTGATCTCCACCTCGTCAACTGGAGTAACCTCATTAGAGCTAGTCTTACTATTCTTGCCCCCCCCACAGATTCTGTGAACTCCAATCCTATATTTTTTTCCTCAACCAAATAACCTGAGGTAAAAGCCTCCGTCTCAAACAATAAGCTGAACAATGACAGACGTCTACTTCTAACTTCTATCACGAATCTGCACCTATATAAAGATCTAGGTATTTCCAATCAAGTTCTATATATCTCTTTTATTGTAGTTTTTCATATCAAGCAAATATATATATATATATATATATATATACAATATATTACTTCCACCTCTCTACATAACTTCTCACTCAAAAAGGAAAACAAATTTCACAAAAAATCAATTTTTCCTAAAGGGAAATTTCCCCATATAGTAATTTTTCCTACAAACTTTCCCCATATAGTAAACACTTCAAAATTCAAACACATAAAACTAGAGGGAAATTTTCATTCAGACAATCACAAAGAATACTAACATTCAACGTAAAAAAAGAAATCAAGCACTGTCAATGTTTTCTCCTTCACAAGCGAACTCTGTAACAGTAATTTTTTCTCCACCCCAACAATAACAACTTCTTCTCTCAAAGATCTCTACAATCCCACTTTTTTTTTTCTCTCTCTCTCTATATTTTTGCCTTTCTATTTTATGTAAACGTTTGAAGAAGAAAGAGATGGACTATTTATACTTTTTCACTCTAATCGATGGCAGTTTTAAGGACACATGCAAGCCGCCCTCAGTTTTACAACCGATGCGTCTCATCCACTGTACCTTCCAGACGACTCATACCTTTTGGATTCACACATCTTTTCATCATTACCCCAAACCAAATAATTAAATGCATCTATCTCTCCTGCCCACCCCTCTATCATACCTTCCCACATTTATGATGACAAAATCAACTTACATGTAATCAAACTATACCTCCGACATCATTTTCATACTCTTAATTTATATTCTTCTACTCACGATCCTTACTTATAACAATTATAGCTTCATTCCCAATGCTCAAACATTCAAAATTCAAATATCTTCAACAAAATTCACATAAAACGAGCAGAATCAGAACATAATATTATTCACTTATATACTATTACATTATTTTTAACCTACTCAAATAATCGACCTCTCAGAAATTACATCTAAAACAACCAAGGTGCCCTGCAACACCATATCTAATCAGTACATCACCAACAATCCTCTCTTCTTTAACTGCTATCTCATCCTATGCAATCTCCTTCACAGTAGTTATTCGAGCTATAGGCTCAACAATAAATTTATGGAATACCTCACACTAAAAATAATGATCAACCTCATTCTCCTGTGTCCTTAAGCTCAACCTATCCAACTAAAGTATAGATTCAGACAAATTGGCATCGTAATCAAGCTACCCAAATACCTGTTCACGAACTTCAACAACCTTTATCATTAATTTCCCTATCACCGCATGTCGAACTCTCTGAGAGCAAGTCCTTACCATGATTACTCATTTCACATCTTCATCTACCCCTTATTTATAAAAACAAACCGTATCATCAAGTTCGATCATGTACGCCTCTCATATACTACCTGATAAACATCACAGCTATCATAGTTATACACTATAACAAATAGATACTTATCTCTCTGTCCTATAATGAAAAATATACACTACATGGTAATAAATTTGTTTATTTATTTTTTGAACTATATATTTCTAAAAACACTTCGAGCACTGCGCGCCTATTCATATTATACATATTTACTCAGTTTGATACTCAGATTATCAACATTCAGCACATATGCAGTCCAACCGACCTGTCACTTGCAGTTCGACAATTATTTCATATTTTCGTCAACCATACTATATTCCACAGTTCGATATGGTTATTTTTATCTACTAATCTAGTGTTTTAGAAATTTATATCACAATAGCCATTTTCATTAGTTTAAAACTATAGATTATAGATTACAGGAAACAGTAAGTTACAAATACTTCCTAGAGATTGTTCTACAAATTACTATCAAATCTCGACACGATTAACAAGTACGAACACAAGCAGCTTTGTCCACCTCTGAGACTACCACTTATGCAAGAAAAAAAAGATGGTTATAACAAAAGCATACCTCTGCCACCTCTAAAACCACTACCAGCTCAGCAAAAAAATGAAAATGGTTGTAATAGAGATCTTCTATCACTGCTTCCACCTACATCGCCCGATCACTCACAAGATAACGGTGAGACTTCCCGACATGGACGCCAACATCCTCATCTTCTGCAGTAACAACATTCTCCACAAGAAAGTGAAGATACTCCCTACAACACTGCCCCGATGTATGCATATAGTGGAAGTAGTACATATGACAATATTCTTCAACAACATTTGCTGCCTCATAAATAGTCATTCCATGGAAGGTAGGGCTAACAGGGATAAGAGTGGGAAGATCGAGAGACTGGTTCCCAAAATAATAAAACTGTAGTTCTTGTACTTTGGCAATTACTCTAGCCTCCCTTAATTGACTTATGGTGGTCAACATTGTTTACATTTACAGCAAGTTTACGGGAGATTCAATGAGACAGGAGTACTGAAAGAAGAATAACTGGAGGTATAACAACAATTATATTTATACAGATACATACATTCAATACAAGGAAAATTTCCAAAGCAGTCATCATTCAAGGACTACTAATGGGAAACCCAATACCCAATTCCCAATTGCCAAACACATCAGTCAACTCAATGCCTCAAGCGCAATCAATACTACAACCCAAACTCTAATAAATACTTCACAATTCCAAGACAAATCCACGTCTACAAAATACATCATTCAATTTTTGTAAACTATTCTAAAATTCTTACTCACAACATCGATAGGCGCTTCTCAACTAAAGTTACCTGTACCTTCAGTTGTGAGGGGACGATTGTAGGGACATCTCCCTCGAGCTGTGATAAACTTAAACTGATTCAATACCAGACTCACATAATATATACATGACATACACCATCAATAATGATACCTAGACTACAAACTACAAAAGTATGTTGCTCGAGCACTCCAAGTAAAAACATAACAAGTCAAGGACACCTATTCTTCCACAAACTGACAATTACAAATATAACCTCCACTCTTCCCCCAATTCAGGAGAACGTGCTGGTACATTAAATGAACCAAAACTAAGGTCTATAAAAGGGACAAAATACAAAAGGAGAAGGGACCAAATTTTTCTAGCTCAAGAGATCATAACATGTAATCAAAATATCAACCTCAAGCAATAAAGTTACAGTTATTAAATCCTCAAGCCGATGTCATGGTTTTTACATATTTAAATGTTTCCATGCTAATCACCTGTGTCATTGTTGTAATAGGTTATACTAATTCTTGTCATATGTATATTTGCTGTAAGAACTATTTCAAGCTATTTTAAGGTACTATGAAATTAGGCCCTTACAGGTAGTCTTTAGATTATGTAAGAAAAGATTGGTATTAATTTTTGGCTTTTATATCAAATGTGTACTACTCGCTGTTAAAAGTATCCCCAACTAATAGGTATTTTTTTCCGACAATTATGAAAATAAATACTAAAATATTCCAACTTTTTAAAATCGGACCCAGGGAACAATAAATTCCAAAATCAATATTGGCAAGAGGAAAAACCAATTTTTCCCCTACAAAAGTAACAATATTGCAGAAGACAACCACCTATTTTTAGGCTCCACAAGTAAGAATGTCACTTTCAAAATAATAAAAAATTATAAAATTTATTTAAAACTATTATATCAAGCCACGTGTTATTGCCATTTGTTCTTTATCATTTGTTAAGAAAAACTTTGTCATTACATCACCAACAATCAATTTTACTTGTTAAAATATCTTTGTTATTTATTTTCCCAGAACTTTCCCATATATTCGGAAATCTGTCATTTATTTTCCCGTAAGTTTCTCATTTGCTCAAAATTCTTTGTCATTTGTACCATGATAGCGTTATCATTTATTCTGAAAACATTGACATTTTTTTTAAATGTTACCATTTTTTTGTCGGCACGTGGGCTCCACAAGTATTAATGTAATTTCCAAAATAAATAAAAAAATTAAATCATTTAAAAATATATTATCATGCCACGTGTCCAAACTTAATTTTTTGATGTACGTGTAAGGCAGACACTGTCACCATCTCATGCATTACTTATTATTTATTTCAGGACAGTTTCTCCCGCCTTTTATCAGATTTATCATTTTTAAGAAGGCAGACTCTGTCACCAATTTTCTACTATTTCCTATCTCGTTTATGGTGAGGTATCACATGCGATTCATATGAGTTCGTCTTATTTTTGGCGCCAAAAATGATCTCGATTTATCAAACAGTTTTTTCTTCTTACTCAGCCGTAAAAAATCATAAAAACCGTCTCAATTATTTTTCATAATCCATTTTTTCACAATTGTCGAGTCTTGTGTATGTAAATTTAGTGTGACTTCAGTGGCAAATTATCTGTGTGACTACTGCCTACCAAGTGTTTGATTAAAGACTGGTACTCTACTCCTTGGGTATGGAGGAAATAGTGGTACTCTACTCCTGGAGATGGTACTCTACTCCTAGAGATGGTACTGTACTCTACTCTACTCATAGGACAAATGATGGCAAATCGTCGGCGTGGCTGCTGCCGACCAAACTGCCATTTATTCAGATAAATTCTGGCATTCTTTAAGATATTTATATCATTTGTTAAGAACTTGTTGTCATTATCAATATCGGCTTTCTAATTTGTTAAGACTTCTTTGTCATTTGTTTTAGCATAACTTTACCATTTTTTTAGAAAAATGTCAACTTTTTAAATATTACAGTAGGTTTGTAGGTCATGGGCTCCACAAGTAGGGCCACAAGTAAGGTCGTGGGCTCCACTAGTATGAATGTCACTTCTAAAATAAATAAATAAAAATTCTAATCATTTAAAAATATATTATCACGCCACGTGTCCAAATTTAATTCCTCGATGTACACATGTCATTACATTTCAAGATGTGAAAGGCATCCACTGTCACCATTTCATCCATTACAAATCATTTATTGCAAGCCTATTTATTATGTTTTTAACCACATTAGTTATATTGAATCATGTAGACTTTGTCACCAATTCTGTATTATTTCGCATTTGTTTAGTGTTGTTTATGGTTAGGTATTACGTGCAATTTATATGAGTTCGCCTGGTTTCTAGTGCCAAAAACTATCCCTATTCCTCAAACAGTGTCTTCTTACACAACGACTGTAAAAACTACAAAAACTGTAAAAAATGTCCCAATTTTACACATTGTGTGTGTGACTGACTACCACAAAAACCGTCCCGATTACACAAACCATTTTCTCACAATCGTCGAGTCTTATATGTATAATATCAATGGTAAATCATCTATGTGACTACTATCTACCAAGTATTTGATTAAAGTCTGGTTCTTCTTTTACAATGAAGTCTGATAAAGAAGTAAATGTACAATTTGATGAGGAGAACCAAATACAGGAGGGTGGAGCCAAGAAGGATACCTTTAATGCTAAAAATTGCACCTTTCGGTGTATAGGTGTTGGATTTTGCCAAATATTTAAAGTTATGACTAAAGAGGAGAAGGGTACTCTTCGTACAACCTGCTTTGTACCGTTAATGTTGATTGATCCAATAGTGACGACGTCGACGCTGGTTGTGGAAATATTTGATCATCATCTTAGTGATATAAAGTTCCAATTTGGGGGGACAATAATTTAAATGAAACTCATTCATGATTGCCTAATTTTGGGGCTACGTGTTTTTCATATTCATAATGATTTCTTATTTGTTGATCTTGAGAATATAATAAATTTTGGGAAGAGGCAATTTCCCAAGAAGAAGAATACATATGGGTTGAAGGAAATTGATGGAGCTTTAAAATAGGCGAGAATGGAAAGACATCACGGTAAGATTCTAATTTACGATTTTTTTAGTCTGCTTTATCATTATTTTGAATTGTATTTGTCACCCCAAAATTTTTTGTATTGTATTTGTCATTTTTGGGTCTTGTTTTATTTTGTTTTTGTAATGGCGTGTTTTCCAGGAGGATAATCTTCGCCAATAATTTAGTTAAGATTATGCAATAATAAACTTATATACACAATATTTTATGTGGAAACTCATTAAAGTCTAAGAAAAACCACGACCTCAAGGAGGCTTTTGATGAAAAATCCAATAAGTTACTAGTAATTAAAATTGCTATTTGGTAAGAAAGTTCGAATGAATGAAAAGTTAAGCTGCGGATCTGATTAACACATTCTCTGCCTATATTTATAGTAGATACATGCAGTTTACAAAAAAAAAATAGTTTCCTATTTTGGGGGTAGTGGGCGAACTTCGCGGATCTCCCAACGGCTCCATTTGACCAAGCATAATAACTACTTTTAGTAGGTTGAGAACTGTGGTCGCAGACGTGATATCTTCTCGAATGATGGAATTTCTTTGACTAAGTTCCGTTGGCTTCTCTTTGTCTAATCTGGAAAATATGCTACTACAGTTTTATCATTATTTTCTACGGTTCTTATCATTACATTGTGTATTCTTTGTCATTTTTTTCCCATTCTTGTTTTTTGCCATGTGTGATTTTATTTTGCAGACGATGTTCTTTGATAAAATTTGCTAAAAATTCTACTATCCTTTGTCCTCCCGAACAAGAGGAGAAACGTTGAGGTAAAGTATGTTGATCTGGTAAATGATCTAGATCAATTCAACAGATTCCCTGAGGGTAAGCAAGTCTATAATTTTTTGAGGAGTTAAATAGTAAAGTTTGCCGATTACCGACCGGTCGCTGATAAAAAATAGGATAAAGCTTTATCAATGCATGGATGTACCTAGGTGCTGATAATATGAAATTTCCCCTGTATACCTGGCCTAAAGTTTTTAAGAATTCAGGAATCCAAACATTTGTTTCCTGAGTTACAGGGATAGAGGATTGCATCCTTTAAGCATCACCAAATTGTGACATTTAAAAAGTTCTTTTATAACCCCAAATTGATGGTAGTAGCTTTGAAGCTGTCTGAGACTGACATACAGTAAGAACTTGTGCAAAAAGCCATGGTAATCTTCCTTTATTTGCATGAATGATTTATTTTATTGCTTCCTTATCATTTATTTTATGTCTTATTATTTTCTTTCGTTAAGTTTGGCATTTGTTATCATCTTCTTGTCATTTGTTTGATTTCTTTCTCTGTCATTTCCCCTGTCATTATTAAGTTCTTTTTTATCATCAGTTTTTTGCCTATTGTCATTGTTAGATAGTTTTTCTATCATTTCTAAATCACTCTTTGTCATCAATTTAAATATTTTAGAGAAATCACATCGAAGCACCTGGAATCGATGGTACGCTTGCAATCGAAGAATCTACAGTCGGTAGCAGTTCTACTACCATAGATATCAGAGCTAGAGTGGTTAAGGTATGGTATTAGTTAGAGGACCATGGTAAAATATTGTAAAACCATGGTAAAATGTTGGAACGAATTTTGATATCTATAGTTTGAGACAGTATTACTCTACCACTTAAAGATGATACTCTACTCCTTGGGCAGTACCAGTATTCTACTCTTAATAAAATTGTGGAATACAAGTGGGAAGAAGAAGGTGATGAGAAAGAAGATGGAAAAAGAAAGAAGTCGGGGATGAGAACCTGGCAAAGAGAGCTCCAATAAAAAAATTAAAAATTGAAGAGAAGAAAAGAGCTAAGGGAGAGAGGGAGAAGGCAGAAGAACATGGAAAGAAATACAAGACCAATGCAAATAGCAATTACAAGAAAGTAGAAAAAATTGATAGTTTACTAAAGAAAAAAGTTGAAGGCATAAAGAAAAAAGCCTGTGTTGTTGACAAAATCTAAGAAAGCCTACGTTGTTGCCTGGGATAAGGTGTGCAAACCATTTAAGGAAGGTAATATTAACTTAAGACGGTTAAAGGAGATAAACTAATCTCTAATGATGAAACTTACATGGAATTTTCTTAACCCAAAAGACGAGTGGGCTGAATTTATGCGAGCTAAATTCATTGCAAAAGCTGGAAATTTCTCAACTATCACTAAAGGATCTTCTATTTGGGCTGGTGTTAGAGGCGCTCTTGAGGATGTCTCTGCTCATTTGGTTTGGGTAATTGGGGATGGGGATTGTATTGACCTTTGGCATGACAATTGGTGCTCTACTCTCTTCCTAAAAGACATGATTAATGACGATGTTATTCACTGGTCAAAACTGAAGGCTAAGGTAAGTTATATTATTACTGAGGGCAGATGGTCTATTCCTAACAATCTTTAGCTAATTTTTGACAGATTTGGAGTTGATATTCATATAATCAAGATTAACCATCACAAACCAGATAGGAGAGTGTGGAAACCTGATCTTATTGGCAAGTTTTCTGTCAAAGGCGCCTTCGAATCCATCCGAAATAAAGGCCAGCCAAACTGGTGGTTCAAGTTCCTCTTTAGAAGAGTTATACATCCTAGGCTTTCTATGTGGGGATGGAGACGGATGACAATGTGCAAAAGAAAGGCATTACACTGGTTTCTCGTTGCTGTTTGTGCTCTAACAATTCTAAATCCATTTACCACCTATTTTGGGATTGTTCTTTCAGCATTTGCTTGTGGACTTGGCTTGAAGACCTATTCAAAGTTCAGATTTTGGATAAAAATATGAAAAGTTTCCTCGAGGTTGGAGAATCAATGAGTCCTTACCTCAAAGATCTGTGGATTGGGGCTATTTGGGGAGGAACCAACCTGATTTGGCTTGCTCAAAATAATAACATATTCGAAGAGCAAAGTTTCTCATTGGATCAGGAAAAGAGGAAGTGGTACAAACAGCTACATGAAACTGCTTTGTTATCACAGGGCTGCATGAATAACAGTCTAGCTGACTTGAGTATTCTTCACAAGATTGGCGTTCTTCTTCATCCTGGAAAATAACTAAAGGTTTCTTTTTATTTTTGGGAGCTGCCTAATCACGATAAGATCAAGATTAACACTGACGGAGCAGCTGGAGGTAATCTTGGAAAAGGCGACATTGGATGCATTTTTAGAGACAGTGAAGGTAAGGTTCTCGGCTCTCTTGCACAAGGCTTGGGCATGGTTACAAATTACATGGATGAATGTAAGGAAATTATTAAGGGGGTGGAATTGGCGGCATCCAATGGTTGGTTTATTGCTTGGGTAGAATCTGATTCTAAGTCTACAGTGAAGGCTTTTAACTCAGATAATATTCCTTAGACTTTGGAAGTTGAAAGGGCTAATGCTAAACGAACTATGCAATAAATTAGAATCTCTACCACATAGAGAGAAGCTAACTTCAGTGCCGATGCTCTCTCAAAGCGGGGAGCTTATCTTCAAGATGGCTTGTACGAGTTTAGATTGGGTAGACCTGATTTTAAAAAAAAATTTGAAATACCAATGCAAAAATATTTTCGATTTTGTTAATTGTATTCTTTTGTTTTTTTCTTTTAGGCTTTTAGCCTCTTGTATGATTCTGGGTTTTTGCAATAAATTATTCTTACTTAGCAAAAAAAAAAAAAAAAAAAAAAGGCTGTCATTGATGAACAATTGGATGATGTCCCACTGATCGTTTTGAAATCTTTAATCCCCAAGGGTAATAGAGCGTCAGGGAAGAGATGGACGACAATCCAAGATCTAAAGTTTAATGAAATTAAATCAACTGCAGAAAAATTAATTTAGCAAGCTGCCTCTGGAGAGGGATTGGAGGTGGAAAAAGATTTAAGGGTAGGAGATTAAATTAAAGTTGAGAGGGAAGTAAATTTGGAAGCTATATCTTCTGAATATGGTGGTAATCGTCTTGAGGTATTTTCCATTTACAACTTCTTATCATTTATTTGTTTTTATTTGATATTTATTTTTTAGAACATTGTCATGTACTTTACCTGAACTTTGTCATTTGTTCTAAACTCTATCATTTGTTCAGAAGTCTTTGGCATTTGTTCGCACGTCATTTTTTTTTCCAAAACTATCATTTGTTCTGAAGTCTTTCTTCATTTTATTTGTTGTAAGTGAAGTAGAAGAAGGGTGCTGTAGAAGATAAGGAACCTCAAGTTAAATAAAAAGATGAGAAAGATGGTAATGATGAGAAAGCTAAATCTGTTCAAGAAGAGAAACCTCAAGTTACTGATGAAGAGAAAGTTCAAGAGGTATTTATCTAACATTTATTTTGAGCTATCTATCACATTTTTTGTGTTCTACCCTGTCGTTTATTCATTTAATTTTACCATTTGTAGCATGTATGTTCTATTTTACAGATGGAGGAACAAAAAACTGTAGTGGTATATTATGTTAAAAAAAAGATGTAGTAGAAGAAGTCAATGAGGTATTCTCCTTATATCATTGTTTTGAACTATCCATAATATTAACATCACCTATCCTTACCATTTTTAATTTGCTTCTTCTTTACCATTTGTTGTACAAACTATGGAGGTTGCAGACAGAGCAAAAATTAAAGTAGTGTTCTGCCACCAGGAAAAAGATGTTGATGAAGCTAATCAGGTAACTTATCACTTGTTTTTTATAATTAGTCATTCATTTGCTGGTAACTTCTCATTTTCATCTCTTTATTTTACCATATCTTGTATTACTCTTATTATTTGTAGTGTCTTACTTTTAAAACAAACCTTGAGTATTAAGATTTCATGACATATCTTATTACTCATTCTTATATAATATGCACATTTATATTTTCTTATTACTCAAGTAATTCATCTATTCCATCTTGTTTTAATGGAGTTAGAAGTGGATGTCACCTTAAAGAAGAGGCATAAACTAATTGACAAAGATATTAATGATATAGCCATGTCATTTGCTATTCAAATGAACCTATTGCATGCTCACCATGACAAGCTTCTTCCTGGAGTATTATTCAAATCTTTTATTCAGCGATTCATCTCCCGGGATGAGAAAAACCAAGTAGACAATGTCTAGTCACTGAGGAACAATAAATTATCTACTGAAGATAGGGATTACAACAAAAGTACTTATAGGAGGATAGGTGAAGAAATTATTTGCCTCAATGTTTTCTACACCTTACATCCAAACCAATGGTTAGACAATGAGGTATTTATACCATTTATTTATTCTCCTTTATCATTTATTATGGCATCATCTGTCATTTATGTCATTTTGTCAAAAAACTGCCATTTGTTCAAGAGTCTCTGCCATTTGTTTTTAAATTGGTTATCATTTATTCATTATACTTTGGCATTTGTTTAGATAGAAGTTATTTTCCTTAAACTTTATCATTTGTTATGAAGTATTTTTCACTTGTATTTCTAAACTTTTTTATTTGTTGCTGATAATTTGTCATTGTCCTTTTCTGTTCTAGGCATTAATGTTTATATTAAATCCCTGATTTAATTTTTTGATCCACAACATCAAGCCCGCCCAGCTAAGGAAAGGATTGTGTTGACAGATGTGTATTTGGGTTAAACTATAGACATGGCTTTTAATGTCTGAACTCAAATTACGTCTTCTCAAGAAGTTGTGGAATTGAAGAAGAAATCAAATTGGGCACAAATTACTTCAATGGAATGGGATTCTACAGTTTTGCGTTACTTGGATCGAGGAGATTTGAAAGTGAAGAATTCGAAATTAATACTCCTTCCAATGGCAACCATTGGGTCTTTTCTGTTGTGTCCTTTAAGAAAAGACAAATATGAATCTACAATTTACTGGTTACTGTGAATATTACAAATGTAAAGAAGAAAAAGAAGTTATCTCCTGGACACCAGATGCTCCCGAGAATGTTGATATGAACTAATTTTGCTAATTATAGGCCACCTACTGGTTCAGAGGTAAACACTTATTGAATTAACTCCAATTGGACAACATGTTTTGGGGAGTGTCCAATACAGCCAAATTATAATGACTGTAGTATCTATATGCTTTTCTTCATAGACAATATCCTAAGGGAGATAAGATTTCCAGATCAGATAAACGATGATAAATGTCGTTATACAATTGCTAATGATAAATTGAAGCTGAGAGTTGAGCCAGAGGCTAATTTGTAAACTTTAACATCTATTTTGTTATAAATTATAATTTTTGTAGATTTGTAAAGTTATAAACAGTTATATTATTCATATATAAAATATTTATCATTTGTAGTATATTCTTTGTCATCATGTGATAAAATATTTTTCATTCGTTAGAAGGGAGTCACTATATATAATGTCCGTCTTGTTGATTGTATATCATTTTATGAAATATATGTCATCCATTTATAATTAGGTTATCATTTGTTATAAATATTTTATCATTAGTTATTTATTATTTATCATTTCATTAGTTTCCTACTATGTTTTTAAAGAAATTGTTATTTTGTTCCTATCTTGTCAAGTTGTTCTGACATGAAAAAATTATTTAACATGTCACAATATTCTGTTTCTACTTATATATAAAGTAAACTCCATATATGTGATGTCCACACCATAATTAATCATAATGGATCCAGGGCGACCATGCCATTTACACAACCACCAGCCAGCAAGGGAGGAACGTTAAACTACAGAGGATAACTTCTCAGGGAGGGTTTTGCTTTCTTTACGAAGCTTCAATTAGCTATCTAAGACATTGGAAATAGGATGCCTACTAGTTTTACAACCATAGAGTTGAATCTTGAGCGCATTGCTGACATAGTTGAATCGCTAGAGGAGAGGTTAGATCTAATTGAGAAGAGGTTGTCCGGTCTTGAACCATAGATTTGCCTATCTTTTGTAATGTTGTTGTTCAGTAGAATTTGTTGTTCGATTATCACTCTTTAACATTTGTTCATAAAGAGTTTATCATGCTAGAGTCGCAAATTAATGTCACAAAAGATAAGGAATATTATACTTTACTCCTACATATTTGACTACTTATTAAGATCCAGAGATTTTAAGTTGGACATAAAATCTTGCAACATCTCCATTCTAACCTCAGAGATCCTTAGTTGAGTGTAAGTTTTATTTATAATAGTTTCCAAGATCTAATTTTTCCCTTGACCAAAATTTGTGATTTCTTCTGCCGTTGTCGATTGTGGCCTCTTAGAATCATTAGGTGTTGATGATTCTCGAAACCAAATTTTGAACTAACAATGGTATTGTGGGAAATGGTAGAATCTCCTACCGGGTAGTTTAGAGACTCTACAAATGAGACCACAATCACACTTTTTTACCTCATCTACCCATGCCCAAAAACCACACCTGCCAAATTTGTGAACGCATTGACAGAACCAGTGGTTAGGGTTGAGGCTTGTGCGTGAGAGACGAATATCATAATTTTTACCATACCAGCAAATAAGGGAATACATCGTTGGTATGAAAGTATGTAATGCTTGAGAACTATAAGCAAGGGTACGAGTTATGTAGTAAACACTCCATTTATGGTGGTGATAATTTACAACAGTAAAATGATAATGTATTTATAAAGAAATGACAAATACTAATGGGAGGATGATATTGTATTTATGGTGATAATTAACTGCACTACATTGATACTCTTTGTAAGAAAAAATAACAAATTAGTTGTTTTAATTCCAGCAGCTTCATTCCTATACAGTCGATGTGACAAGTCAATCTTTATTACTTGATTAGACAAGTAACAACTTAGCTTAAAGTCAACTTTGATTACATTTACAACAAGCTATCTATCCAAAACATCCACATGGTTCCCGCCACCCTAAGCCATAAACCCCTGCTACGCGTGATTCAAAGTCCTAATGCAAGGCATTCAATTTCCCCAAGTATATATAAGACCCTAAACTTTTTTCAGCTATTCTCAACTATTCAAACCCTAAACTCTAAACTCTTTTCAACTTCTAAAATATTCAAACCCTAAACTCTTTTCAATTTCTCAAAATATGTCGTACTCCCACTCTACTCGATTTAGCCGTGTCTCTTCGAGAACCCCTTGAGATTAGTTTGAGGCGGTAGGGATTTAGGAAGATCAGGGTGATGAATGTCTCTACAAATTAAATAGAATATGCCTAATGGAGAAGGATGTCTCTGGTGAGAAGGCGCAACTGCTGAAAGAGCATTATGAAAAGTTCAAGGAGAAATTAGGAGAGTTTGATGAAATGAATGACGAATTGGATAAACTTATAAAAAAGAAAAGAGAGCATTCTCTGAAGAGTGTAAATTCCATACCCGCTTCTTAAAAGCTCAGGTCTGCTCTCTAAAGTTGGATCGGGATGAGCATAAGAAACTATGGGAGGAGTCGGCTTCTAAGATTAGCTATCTCGAGCATATGATCTAGGCTATGGAACGCGATCTAAAATCCTTGGAACGTGATCTGGAATCCTCAAGTGAGGAGTTATGAACATTTGTTTTATTTTTTTTGGTTTTTAGTTTGTTTTAAGTTTTTATTAGTTTTTTGTTATAACAGTTTCCCTTGTATGAACATTTCTTTTATTTTGCTTTGTTTGCCTTATGCTTTTAAATAGTATTTTCATCTAATATGAGGGAAACAAACAAATAGCAGTTCTACAAGAAAATAATGATATAAGGGAGACAAACAAATGATTAAGTCTTTATGAATAATGATAGTTAAATGATGAACTTAAAAAAACTGATGATAATAAAATAACAGACAAATGATAAATTTTATATAAATAAATGACAGTTCAGTAAGCAAATAAAGATATAAGGGGAACAAAAAAATGAGAAATTCTCACTAAATAAATTATAGTTATATTTAGATAAATGATAATTTTAACATAACTGACGATAAACATCATGCAAAGCAATGATAAATAAACAAAATTCAGCATTTTTCAAATAATGTATAGAGTACCCAAAATCATCACCACATACTGATCACAATATCTTCATTTGGGATGATAGGTGGCTCAGTGCTCATCGCAAAAGACAGTGCCATTGTCGAACGCTTATTATCGTCATATGGGATTGGCAGAAGCTTAAAAGAACGATGATTGTGTCTGTTTTTTTTACACCTACTGCAAAATCTTAGTTTGGTGGCCAGACCAGGCATTTTTCCCATTTTTTCCATTGCGTGCGAGGATGGCCGGCTTAATCTATTGGTATAGGAGCATGAACATGTGGATCAGTTTTAATAAATTTCCACTGCTCTATTCCTCTTATAGAAATCCATATCATTTTATAAACAACCTTGTATATATCATTTGTAAAGTACTCAGAGACTCATGAAGTTGGATCAGCATTAGCAAGACCGAGAGAGCATACTCTGTGTTCACAAGGTATCCCCATCATTTGCCACCAACGACAAGAACAAGTACCATCTTCAATATTTACTGAATCGGTTATGCCATAACTAGTCATCTAAAAATAGTGACGTGATGTACGAACCCCACAAGTTAGTAAATTCTCCACAAAGTTTCTGCTCTCATAGTGATCTATAGCCCATAGCGTTAAGCGAGCTTGACTCATTTCAGCTTCCTCCCTATATGTGTAGGACATTTCCAAGCAGATTCTACACAATTCCGTAATAAACACATGGATAGGGATATCTCTCACTTTCACAATAATGTTATTCCAACTTTCGACATGATTAGTGTAAGCCACTCCGTATATGAACTAATGACAAATAATTCAAATCAAATGCCAAATGAGTATAACATGATGACAAATTGAAACATAACAACTGCAAAAGGAATAATAATGAACTGATGACAAATAATGGCAAGAAAATGACAAATAAGTATGCAAATAAAGTAATGATGACTAGTCCTAAAATAGTAAATGACAAGTTAATCAATAGATAATGACGACATACCTACTCATTAGAATGTATAGATTAGACCATGTTTTCTTGGGAATGCTTAGTATGTATTGGAGACCCACAAGATCCGTATTTCAGATAGTATTCATGTGCTTATCGAAATCAATGTTGGTTAGGGCCTCTGCTGCCATCCTAAATGCAATCCTCATTCTTTCAAGGGTAGTTTTAATGTTGTTCGATATGTAGAAGACACAAAACGTATGGATTGCAAATGAAAATACCTTGGGTATGGCATTAATAATTCCAGGGTTCCTATTAGAGATGACGACAAATAGAGTATCATAACCATGAAAATTAGATCCAAACATCACTAGGAAGTATATCCAACTTTCGATGGTCTCCGATTCTGTTATTAAAAATGCAAGTTGAAAAATATGATTGCTTCAGTCAATGGCGATGGATGTTAGTAGAGTCTTACGATATCTCCCTTTTAAAAAAGTTTCGTCAATGACAACAACGGGTCTCAATAGCTTATAAGTTTTTCTGGGAAGACCAAAACACCAAAAACACCTTGTGAATCGCTTATCCTTACAACTCGTAGTTTGTATGTCAAACACCAAATCTGGGTCTGTAAGGAGTTATCCCTCGATTTCACTCAAAATTGAGCTCACAAAGCTCGATTTACCTTTATCTCAGGCTCATACAGTTTTAGCACTTAACACTCCAGTCAACATTCTAACCAGCCCCACAAACTACTCAAGAACGTAGATCGAGCTAAAATCAGAAAACATTACTCAGTCAAAGACACTTGTCTTCTACGAACTTGTCAGTTATTCAGTCAACCACAATTAACCACATTATTTGGAAAATGTGTACCAGCACGATGAAGAATTGCGGGAAAATCCTATATAAAGAAAAAGTTCTAGAAGAGACAGGGACCAGAAAAATTAGTCAAACTTCTTATTTACGAGATAAAAAGTATTTCTATATTTTAGAGATCACTTGTAATAAAGAAATCCACTATAAGCAATAAAAATACTTTTACAAAAATCCCCCATACGAGATCGTAGTTTTTTTACCTATTCAGAGGTTTTCCACACTAAAAACACTTGTTTCTATTTCTTACTTTCCATTAGAATATTATTACAGGTTCATTGGTGTGATAGAAAATTCCTAATCATTTTGAGCTTATGAAATTTGGCCATTACATTTGGCGCCGTCTGTGGGAAAGATTACATTTCCACGATACCCTAAGGCAGTCTTTCATTGCAATTTTCAATTAAGGTTTCTTCTAGACAACAGGCCGCAAGAACTCAGCTCAAAAATTTTGTACATCCGGAAGAGCTCACCAAGTTATGGGCGAATCTCCACGCCAAGACAAAAAAACGTGCCAAACTCAAACTTTAATTAACAAAGGATTGCAAGCTCCGAGTAAAAGAGCTCGATGCAGAACGACAAGCTCATTTGGCCATACTCAAATGATACGAGGATCAGATGATGACGATGCATACTGCACTCAAGGCTCTACAAAATACTCACTAGGCTCTTCCAGCCAGGGGTCACGTTCAACTTCTAGA